>JAFEMH010007206.1:72500-98561 GCA_022495995.1 Adenophora triphylla var. japonica | reverse complement strand
CAAGATCAATTGATTTGATATGCGAGCGAAGGCGAATTTTCCAATATGCATAATTCGAACCATCTAAAACAGAAGACGTTTTTGGTTTGGATTTGCAGGATCAAAAGCCATGATAAAGAGGACCAAACACTTAGTATCGTCAAGTGAGAGGCTCGATACCAATTGAAATTGTCACGGCTTGAATCACAAGTGATATCCAAGGTGATAACAAAGACCAACGATAGCACTTCGGGATGACACACACACACACTTCGAAAATAAAACAATTTTGTAAAAGAGTTTGCAGCGGAATAAAAACACCAAAATTGTTTTTCTCAAGTTATATAAATATAACTTGAGAGTGCCTCTTAGGCAAGACTTTATAATCACTATGAATGAAGTTACAAAGCCGAAAGTTCCCTATAGCTATATCTATTTTAAGCTCTATGGAACAAGAGATAAAGAACGGAATCCTATCCTAGCCTTCACACACCTTGATACCAAAGTAATCAAGTGCGAAATTACAAGGGAGAAAGGATTAAAAAGAAACAAACAAAGAACTCTATCTCTAAGCTTTTCGAAAGGTGTGAATGTGAAATAATTGGCATGTCTTCAAATAAACCTTCCAAGCTTATTTATAGTCTTCAAATACTTGAAGGCTACTCCAATAACAGCCTTGGGGCTGGTCTTGCACGTGGAGGAAGTGTAGGGAGAGTGGGTTAATTTGTTTCCACAATTCTAGCTCCCACTTCCTATTTTGTAGCAACCGAGTTGTTGAATCCTCAAGCCATGCTTCCACGCCTTGTACTCCCTTGCTTTATCATCCTTGTACCTCTTCTATACCTCATCAACAACCTTTGACAAAGTCCACATACATGTTGTTGTTGAATGCCACAATTACGAATTAATACATAAAATGTATTAATTCATTTCTTCCAATTTCCACATGTGTCTAGCTCCTTATTCTATGCTATTGCACCCTGAAAATACAACCATAAACCATAGACTATACTGCACCATATTAGCACGTTAGTCCATTAAATAACAAACAAGAAATATACAACTATATAATTTTCACCAGAAATCATCCGTGATATCACATGGGAAATCATCTACGATATCACCCGCATTACACTAACAAAAAGACTTGATTTTTATATGCAAAGGATGCATAAAGATGACATTTTTATTTGAAAATGGGGGTTTTAGGTGCAAAGGATGCACCTTTATGGGAAAAGACTACATTTTTATGAAAAATGATGTCTAATGCATGCAAAAGGGGAAGGGGGAATATGAAGATATGATCTTTAATCTACCAAGTCCCAAGCAATATAAAGTTAATGCAATGAACAATTTATAAAGCAATTAGGATGCGAGGTTTAGGGTGTGCGAGGTTACCAATGGCTTCCTTCTTCTTCGGGCGGAGCTAGGAGGAGAGGTTGGTCTTGGATCTTCAAGGAGGAGGGAGGGAGCTTCTTGGCCTTCTTCTTCACCTTCTTGAGCTTCCAGCAGTGTTCTTCACGTATTTGGAGTGTTTGTGGGTGGTTGTGTGTTCCTTGTTTGTTGTTGTTGAAATGGGTAGAGGAGGGCTCTATTTATAGGCAGTCTGGATAAGGCTAATGAAGCCGTGCGGCTAAGGGCAGCAAGCTAATGCAGCCGTGCGGCATTATCCACAATGACTCAGCATTCTAGAACCATGCAAGGTGGCAAATTCTAGAACCTTTCCTCCTAATTAAGAAAAACGTGTTTCTTAATTAGGAAGGATCCCCTTCAGCCCTAAATTAATTAAAAACAGTTCCGGAATGTTTCCGGAACACTAGGAAGGTCACTGGGAATTACCGGAAAACTTATCGAAATTGCCGAAATTTAACCGGAAGGCATGAGCCAGATTTGGGTACTTACAGAAGCCCCTCGGCAACGTCACTTGCAAGGCGAGTGGGGTTGTCGATAGAAAAGGATCCGATCTGGCGAATGCCGAGACGGATTGGGTGACCAAAGTGGTCGAGTGGCTGAACCTCTTATGAAAGGCTACCTACGTATCCCGGAGGAATCAAGCCAGGCCGTAGTTCGGAATTAGGATCCGCTGGGGAATGGAGAAGAGAAAACTGGTCTCTTGCTGGGGAAATAGAAGAGAGAATGACCTAGGAGGTCAAGCAACTGATCCTACTGGGGATATACTAGGAGTGACCAAGGTGGTTAGATAACAAAGTCTCTTATGAGAGACTACTTCATCACTGAGGAGTGACGGAGGAAAAAGGGTGACCAAAGTGGTCGGATGGCTGGACCTTTTATAAAAGGCTACCTACGTATCCCGGAGGAATCAAGCCTTGATCGTAGTTCGAGCATCACTAGAAAGGTTAGGAACGATGTCTAGGATCCTCGAGGGTTTGACAATTAATGGAGGATGTCACCTGATTGACAATTAATGGAGGTTGTCACCTGATTGACAATTAATGGAGGTTGTCACCTGATTGACAATTAATGGAGGTTGTCACCTGAGAAAATTGGAGCTTACGTCACTATCGAGAAGATAGAGGTAGCTTAAGTTGAGAGAAACTTGAGCGTACGTCACTATTCGGGATAGAGGTAGCTTAAGTTGAGAGAAACTTGAGCGTAAGTCACTATTCGGGATAGAGGTAGCTTAAGTTGAGAGAAACTTGAGCGTACGTCACTATTCGGGATAGAGGTAGCTTAAGTTGAGAGAAACTTGAGCGTACGTCACTATTCGGGATAGAGGTAGCTTAAGTTAAGAGAACTTAGCATATGTCACTATTCTGGATAGAGGTAGCTTAAGTTAAGAGTTTTGACAATTCGGAGGTTTGTCACCTAGCATTATCCCGTTATAACAGGAATTAACGGAGGCGACCGGGAAGAAAGCTTAACCGCTTAAGAGATAAGGGATATCTTCGAAAAAGATGTTATCTTGGTTAAAAGATAACGAAATTGCATGCCCAAATGGAAGGTCCAGGGCGGGATTGTAATTTTCTCGCTCGTAGCGAATGAGGCCGCCCGGCATGAGATGGAGAAAAAGGAGCCGTACGGCTAGAGACCTGTTTTTTCCAGATTATTTAAAATAAGATTTGAACGGGCCATTGGCATTGCACTGCCGCCCAAGAACGCAGAGAGAGAGAAGAGAGGAAGAGAATTTCGAAAATTCTTTCAATCCCCTTGCTTCCCTTTGATTTGAGATGGATCCGGAGGGCAATCCCATACCGAGGCAAGCAAGAAGGAACATCTCGGCGGCCGCTCGGAGGAGGAGAAAGGAGCTCGTGCGAACGGAAAGAAAGTATGACTTTCTTACGCCTCCGTCGGAGCTTTACCCGGGGAGAAGAGAGCACAAATCTACGAACCCGCGATCGGTTGGGGTAAGCATCTTAATTTGCTCAATTCCGTCGATTTTTGATTGAATTTTGAATGATTTAGGGCTTGACCCGAATTTTAGGAATTTTCTAGGATTTTTGAATGACTTTGAGACATTGATGAATAACCTATGAGGTTAAGAATATGCAATGTGCAATTTGTTTGACAAAAATAATGGGAATGACCCACTTTTTCTCACAAATAAAGTAAGAATGAAAAAATTGTCTAAAGTGAGACGGAGTTCTTGCATGTGCTAGAACTAGGTCAAAATTTTGAGAAAACATGATTTTGGAAGATGAAAAAGGATTCATGCATGCCATTTTTGAAAGAATAATGCTTATGTGCAAAGAATTGTGATTTTGTGCTTTAGGAAAGCAATGGGACTTGACATGACGTTTTTCAAGTCCCATTACTGGCCTATAGTTCACCGGAAGGCCCGTGACTTGGAGAGACCACATTACAGCTGAGGAGTTCCAGGCTTTGGTTGGGTTTGAGTTGATTCCCAAGGGGCTGGGGATGGAGACACGGAATGTCGAGGTGGCGCCTCCGTAACCGTATGCGTAACTTTGCTTGCTAATGATGTGACAGCCTCTAAAGCCAGCCTAGCTAGAGCTTTCGTGGCAAGGTTGATGCCGCTTGGTCACTATCTTTGCCAATTCTGGGACACTGGCCATGACTTGCCTCCTCGACTCTCTGGAGGAGGTGGATGGGATAGGGACGGTCTCTTGGGGAGAGGCTGGATTGGCGGAGCTCTACTTCTCGTTGGACATGTACAGTCGGAACAAAGCTGCTTCCATGGACTGCTTCTCATTTGCCCTTGAGGTAGTCTCCTTTCTTTTCTCTTTTCTCTTTTCTGTCTTGAGACTTTTATGAGAGAGGGAATGACCTTTTGATGTTTTGAACATGCGAGCTTGGTTACGTGAGGTGATCGGGTTCTTCCTCTGGGAACCAAAGAGTGATGTCACCATCTTCCTCTATGGTTCGCCGGAGGGGAGATGCGAGGATAAATTTACTGGGAAGACCCGGATCACTTTCGACTACAAAATGGTGAGGCCGATCATCAATAAGGACGGGCACGACGGAGTGGACTTCTACCCTTGGGGCAGGTATCCAGAGATTTTGCTGGGAGATGCCATTGAGGCGACGAGGCAGAGGAGGTGGCTCACTGGGCTGACATGTGATGTCATCTATTTGGGGGATCGTTTTTCTAGGCAGCATGGACATGTCCCTCCATTGGATGCCATTACTCCCCATGATCCTCCAAAGACGGATGCTACGGCCTGTGGATTGGCAAAGATGAGAGATAGCTAGGTACTGTGGGAGGTATAGCCGCAGAGGAGTATTTTGACATGGATACCCCCTACGTTGTGTTTGTGGAGCAGCGCCTGAGGACGCCACAGAAGCTAGTGAAGCTGGCGGTCACTCAGGGATATGGGGAGGATGAGCCTACTGACCCGTCGATCCCTCCTGCGCATTTGTCCTACGTGGTCCATGGAATACCGAGGAGGATGAGAATACCTGTCCCCGACGCTAGGGAGCCCCAGTATACCCTGCCACCTGCCAGCACTGTAAGAATACTTTTAGGGTCTTTCCCTTTTCAGCTTTCAGATTTTTCTGATTTTTGCAATTTTCTGAGATTTTCAGAGATTTTTCTGAGATTTTTCTCTTCTTTTTTCTCGTGTTCCACTCTCGCACTTACGGATTGGTCGTGTAATAGGGCTGGAAGGACATGTGCCGGTCCCTTCTGAGGAAGCTGGCCTGCGCTTCAAAGGCAGCAGCGGATGCACAGGAGCCTGGGCGCAAGAGACGGCATGTCGGGGGCGCAGCATCCTCTTCATCGACCTCGGAGTACTCTTCCAGTGCCATGCCTCGGGGGCGGGGACCCAACGCTGACATTCTGGAGCAGCTGGCTGAGTACGGGCACGACAATGTCCATTTGTCTGACGTGAGCGACCAGGAGGACTTGATGAGGGAGGCTAGCATTTATGAGCTGAGCGGTGATGAGGAGGAAGAAGAATCGGAGGCCTAGGAGGTCTCTAGAGTAGATTTGGAACAAAAACAAACAATGAACAATTTTTATGCACACTTTGTTTATTTTTTGCTTTATTCTGACGCCGATGGGACGAAGACATTGTATTTATGTTTTATTTGCTTTTCTAATTCATGCTTTTTCAATTTGCATATTAACTGAGCCTTGGGGCAACTTTTTTGCTTGGAATCGGGGCTGAAACTGGGCCAAAATGATTTACAATGGTATATAAATGCTTGAATGGCTTCTGGATATGTTTTTGTACAGGTTTTGGTTGAAAAAGTGGGGTGAAAACTCCCTTGGGCAGCAACTTTGGTTGCTGCAGAATTTTTTTCTGCAGAGAGCTAATGTAGCCGTGCGGATAGGTCCTGAGGGTAAATAGAGCCGTGCGGCTCACAGTTCTGTTTGAACTGGTTATTTTCTGAATAAAAGCAAGGCTTGGCCATTTCATTTCATTTTCAACTTAGACTTGTCCCAACTGTTCCCAGAGCACATTTTGGACCTAAAAGCACCATCTTTGATCATTCTGCGATGGAGAAGCCCGTCAGATTGCAAAGGGGGAAACGAGACCGTTTTCTGTCCGATCTTCAATCTTGGGTGAGACACAACTTCCAGTCTCATAGGGGACTGCTTGATTCTTCCTTCAAGATCAAGTCTTTATGGCATTTGAGGGATCTCCCGCCCGATTGGGACCTTTTGAGAGCCGCAGCAAAGTTCTGGGACGTCCGGAGACATGTTTACTGTTTTTCTTACAACGAGATTGTCCCGACGCATGAAGACTTCCGAGCCTTGATTGGGGGTCCCGAGATTGAGGCTATATCTATTCCGCTGATCGGAGACGTTCCGGTGACGGTAAAGCTTGCATCTTTTCTGCAGATTCCTTTGGGAGAGGCTAAGAGGATGATGGTAGCCCCGGACAGGATTGACCTTTCTGATATCCCGAGCAGGTTTGGGTCTCCAGATATGGCTGCGACCACGGTGGCTATGGACGCTTTCATTATCTGCATATTCTCTGCTCTGTTCACCGCTGAGTCCGTAGGGATCTGTCATAGTGGTCTCTTGGACATGGTTAGAGACTGCAAGGCTGGGAAGGATATTGTTCCGCTGGTTTTGGGAGAGACACTCCATGGGATTGACAGGATGGCTCGGGGAGACCATTTCATGAGATCCGGGAGTCCGGCTGTGTTGACCTTATAGGCCGCAGGAGAGGCTCGGGGCTTTGCCAGGGCTTTGCCGACTCGGTGCCCTCGGGTGATTTCTCGGAGAGGTGCACCGAGGCAACAGACCCGCAGTAGCCGGGAGCCGACGATGGCTAGGCTATCCACTTCGGACATCCGTTGGTGGATTCCTCATTGGAGGTTGCGGACCAGGAGGATATTTCAGAGTCTTATGCCGAGGGTTCCGTGATTCCGCCGGTCATCCTTCTACGTACCCTGTTTAGTATCCAGGCAGTTTGGGGCTTTACAGGAGCCATTGAGCGATTGGGAGGACATCCGGACCATGGAGGTGGTGTCATTGGACATGAGGGATCCAGCCAGCTTTTCTTTCTTCTCGAGGGCTTGGACATATGTCGCTTTCCCACCTGTGGCTATCTTCAGAGCAGGAAGAGCACCATCTTGACCACCGTCTACTTGACCGGTACGAGAGGGAGACGGGGCGACTCGGTGTCATCTTGGAGGAGAGACGTCGAGCTTTATTGGGAGCCGATCGCGACTCAAGCAGACTTTGAGGGAGACCGAGGCTAAAGCGAGTCGCCATAACCGGTCAGGTGACTTGGTCGAGGATATGGAGGCTCGGTACAAGAGATTGTCCGAGGTCGCTCCTTTGACTGAGGCTCAGAGGGAGGAGGTGCGGACTCGTGCTCGGATAGAGAGAGCACTTATTGACACAGGTTTGGTAGAGGCTCCAGTGAGGATACCGGAGGTCGGGATGAGGGATACCGACATCATAGATAAAAAGAGGAAGAAGACTCGACGGGGCCGAGGAAAAGGGAAAAAGACCAAAGAAGACTCAAACGACGACCGATGATCTTTTCTTAGGATTCCCTTATTGCCATTTTGCAAACACATTAGTTTATTTAGGCATTTTATTGTATTTTAGATCTTTGTAGCAGGTTAGCAGAGTCAAGAGGTAGACCGTGCTTGAACTCATCAAGAAGTTTTTAACTTGTAATGAACAAGAAATATTATCTTAAAAATTAGTCAAGACACATTTCAAGGAAATTCGAATGTCTTATTTATTGGGACCCGTTTTATGGAAACTGAAATACCCTTTATTATTTAGGACGCGCTTCATGGAAGCTTGATTGCCCTTTTTTATTGTTTAGGACACATTTCATGGAAACTTAATCGTCCTTTTTATTGTTTAGACCGAACCATATATGGCTGCCTACGTTCCCCTTTTACAAGAAAGACTAAGGGGCTCAGGTCTTCGTAGTTCATTCTGGTGAACTAAAAAAAATTTTTTTTATGTGCAGCCCTGTTTTTTGCCTAGACCGCCCTTGGGGTTTTCAGCCTAGCTGGGCATTACTCTTTTTGCACTAAGATTTTTTTTTTTTTTTATGTGCAACCCTGTCTTTTGCCTAGACTGCCCTTTTTGGGGTTTTCAGCCTAGCTGGGTATTACTCTTTTTGCACTTTTTTTTTATAATTTTTTTATATTTTTTTTTAGACATAGTATCTTTTGAGCTTATCACCGTTGACTGGGTGGACAAAGGGATTGCCGTCCAGGTCTGCAAGCTTCATGGCTGACAAAGTAAATGACGTTCTCTATCCGAGAGTCTTTCTTTTTCTGAGCAAGCATAGCCCCAACTGCCGTATCAGTGACAGTGAGATAGAGCAGAAGAGGTCTATGTCTATGTGGGGGGGGGGGGCATAGCACTGGAGGGTGTACCAAGTATGCCTTGATCTGGTCAAAAGCATCCTGGCATTCTTCGGTCCATTTTGTGTCTACGTTCTTCTTCATGAGCTTGAAAATGGGCTCGCACATAGTGGTCAACTGATTGACTAAACGGCTGATGTCTCGCAGCTTTTCCCATAAAGCTCTTGACTGTCCGGTCCGAGGTGGCCTCATATCCATAATGGCTTTGATCTTTTGGGGGTCAGCTTCGATACCTCGCTCCGTGACCATATACCCAAGCACTTTTCCCCTTGTCACTCCGAAGGTGCATTTAGCAGGGTTTAGTCTCATGGAATGTTGTCTCGCCTCTCAAAGAACTTCCGCAGTCAACAAAGTGCCGTCCGTCCTCGCCTGAGTGGATTATCATGTCGTCTACGTAGACCTCAATCTCCTTGTGGATCATGTCATGAAAAGCGCGGTCGCCGCCCTTTGGTAAGTATCCCCGGCGTTCTTAAGCCCAAATGGCATCACCGTATAACAAGCAAGTTCCCCACGGCGTGGTGAAGGTCAGTCTTTTCTTGGTTTTCCTCGGCCATCTTGATCTGGTTGTATCCCGCAAAGCCGTCAACGAAGGATTTGACTTCGTAGTTGGCAAGTGGAGTCCACCAGGATGTCTATGTTTGGCAAAGGGTAATCGTCCTTGGGCCGGCCTTGTTCGCATCTCGGAAATCCACACAAAGCAGCGCACCTTCCCATTGGCCTTGGTGACGGTCACAATATTGGACAACCATGTCGGATATTCGATGACTACGATGAATCCTACCCGCAGTAGCTTCTCAATTTCTTCTTTGACCCGTAGAGACCATTCGGCTTCGATCTTCCTCGCTCGTTTTACCGGCTTAGCATCCGGTGCTAGAGGGATTACGTGCTCTTACTATCGAACCTGTCTAGCCCCTGTGATATCCCCGTATGACCATGCAAACATGTCGACGTATTCCCCGAGCGTATCGATCGCCCGTCCCGTTCAACCCCCGGAAGAAGTTTCCGATCTGTGTCTCTTTAGGTTCCTCGACAGCACTCCAAGTTCACACTTGTCAAAACCTCCTCGGCGGCTTGGGCCCGGTTTTCCTCTTTTACGAAACCCGCTTAAATATTTCTTTAATGTATTGTTCATTTAGTGTGTTTGCATCTTGTTCAAATGATTCATTATTAACCGTTGTTAAGTTTTGAGTTAATTTATCATTTGTTAAGTTGGCAATAAGAGGATACTCGTAAAGATATGTCATTTCATTCAAAATAAGGGGAAAGATGACATCGATTACATTTTGATAATCCTCAGGCGTGAGGCCTTCGGATGACTCGTAGGACTGGAATTCAAAGATTCCCGACTCGACCGAACGTACGCTACCGACTCTGGACCCTACACTACTTATTGACTCGAGGGTGGCTTGACAAAGGTTGGACCAGATCTCACTCCTTCTTGTCGTTGCCACAGGGAGTAGCAGCCTTGTCGCCGTTCTTCTCCTGTGGATCATAATTGCCCTTGTTGACACCATTTCCATGGGGAATACCCGATCGTTCGCGGAATCTCCTTTCCTCGAACTTGACTTTATCTCGTCAAGCACTCGGGGCAAGAGCAGGACCGGGCCAGGCTTTCTGCATTCGAGATACGCCTTTCTTCATCCCAAAAGTCTTCTCGCCGGTTCACTCTTCTTTCCACCTTTGCCCAAACAGGGGGCTGGGACTGATCCTCGTGAGTGGTAAGAGCCATTACAAATACATTATGCTCATCATGGGTGATGAAGGGTTCTGAAGAAACTTTCATTAACATGGCTTGTTTTACTTCAAACTCGCAGTCTTCATAAGTGAGCCTTTCTTCTATAATCTTGACCATGGTTACTGGTTCGATGTCATAGAAAAGAGGCCGAGATCTGACAACATTAACAAAATCAGTTCCGACTATGGGCCCAAACTGTCCTTCCATGGCGGCGGCGTTAATCAAATCTTTTCCACTTTCCTTGCAATTCAAAGCATAAGGAACATTGAACTTCGTAATGTCTATGATCTCTGGATTTTCAAAGTTGATCGCATTTGTCTCCCGAACTCGATCATGTTGACACGATTGTTAGCTGGAAGAGGGTTCTTGACCACATTAGGACCCCGAGGTGGTTACAACTTGCCTTCTTCAATTAGGCGAGAGATCAGAAATTTCAAGTAGGTGCAATCATTGGTATTATGCCCATGATATTTGTGGAAGCAGCAATGTTTGGTTTCGTCCATTCTGACATTAGGGTTTTTGGGTTTCCAGTTTTCCAAAGGTCTGATGAGTCCTTCGGCTACCAAACCGTCAAAGACCTTCTCCAGTGGCATTCCGAAATCTTCTGCGGTATAGAAACGAGGTCTCGGTTTTGCAACTACTTGGCTTGAATTCTGTCCCACTTTCTCATTCTGGATGTAATTGACAGCGCCGACCGTTTCTTTTCCCTTTATAGTGACAGCCGGGGCGTTTGACACTGGCGCTTTGTAGCGATAAGAGCTGGCTGATCCTGTGGCCGGGGCCATATTGAAGGCATTTTCAAACTTGGTATCAGCATTTACCATTGCTCGAAGGTCAGGATAATAGTAATTGCCAATTTGGACCCTTAGTTGAGGCTTTAGGCAGGATTGGAAGATCTCCATCTGTTCCTCTTCATTCAGTGGGGTCATCATTTCACTAAGTTTCCAGTTCCATCTCTTGTAAAATTCACTCATTTGGCTGGTCTCCGGGCGGCGTAGAGTGCCTTGTAGGTCATTCCCGCTGGTTTCCCAATTCAAATTGGCCTTATACTTCTCCGTAAAGGCTTCCTTAATTTGGTCCCAGGGTGGCTCGAAGCTTACGGTTTTACGTGTGAACCATCTAAGAGCCGAACCCTTTAATGACACCGAAAATGGTCGGCCATTTGCCGATGTGTACAGCCCTTGGCTCTCATGGCGAGAAGGTAACTTTCAATATGAGTCCGGGGACAATCGGTGCCGTTGAACTTTTCAATCTCTCGGCATCCGGAATTTCGGAGGAAGAGGGACAATCTTGCTAGGATCGCAATCCGATATGCCGCCTTTTTGGTGTTCGGTTCTCCGAACTTCTCCCAGCATTGACTTAACTTGTTCCATCAACCAAGTCATGTTGGGATCGGGGACGGTTTTGACTCGGCTTGCTTGTCGATTTGAGTGGCAGGACTGTGGGCGGCACGAGTGGTAGCCGGTACCATGGCTTGGGGGTCTTTAGAAGGGAAATAGGTATAAACTTGGCCTGGTCCGGTGTTTCCCGAGGTGACCGGAGGCATAGGAATTAGGCTCATAGTTGCGAAGTAGGAAAAAGGAGCCTCGTGGGATCCTATTGGCAAGGTTGGGGGTGGAAGATCTGGCCGTGGCGGGGCAAGAGCCGAAAAGGTCACTTGATTGATTCTCGAGGCACGGAAGTTGTTCCTGGGACGGCCCATACCGGGAAGAGGGAGCAAATCCCATAGGGTAATGCAGAGGCTGCGTTACAGGAATAGCCTGTGGCGTTTGTTCTCTCGTTGGTAGGGAACAAAGTCGGGTCTTATCTCGAGGAGGAGAGGGTGTCGGGACCCTAATAGCTTGGGATACCGGAAAAGGCCGAAAAGGGACAGCTCTTTGGCAAAGGCTCATATGTGGGTGGAGGAGGGCACCGGTTATAGGCTAGAGGGCCGAGATGGTTACTTCGGAGTTTCATCTTCTATCATAACCAAGGAACCATTGGGCTCTACCACTATCTCGGACCCCATGACGGCGTAGCGCATCAATGAGCATGGCCTGCTTTGTTCCTCATGGGCCTTACGACTATTTTCCAAGGCTAAGGCTAGCTCTTCTTCCCTAGTCATCTGGTTACCCAAACCGGTGATGTTCTCTGTCGAATCGGACATTCTGACCGACCAAACCGAGGATTCTCGCGAACGCTCCGAGAATTCTCGCGCTAACAAGTCGCCGACCCGGTGTTCTCACCCACTTCTTTCTCGCCGCGGGAAAGGGATAGGAAAGGTTTAGACTCGGGGTAGGTGTTTAGAGGTGAAGGCTCGTGCAATATGCAAATTAGAATCTTCCAGTTTACTTAAAACAAAGTTGTCTTTTATTAATATCTATTTGGTTGGAAAAGGGGTTTGCCCTTCTTTTCGTAACTACACTAGATCCTCGGATCGGTGGGTTCCGTCACTACGTCTATAAGCCCCTCGTATTCCACCCGTATTTCGACCTCCCAGGTGGACGGCCAGGGCGAGGGTCCTATAGGGCACGCGGATCCCACCGACCGAGAGTAAAGAACGCTCCTAACGGGTCTAGCGGGTCATAGGAACTTTCAACGCACGAGCGATGCGGATTATAGTCAAGGCAATACGGAAAGTCTCGTCTTTCGCCTTGATAGGATTTTTGCAGTAATTTCGCTGAGCGAATGACGTTTGAGTGTCGGTAATGTCCGAGAATATAATAGGCATGGGTCGGGCGGCAAAAGCCGGATGACACAAAGGTCACATTGAACTTCGTTGCATACGCCGGCGTGAGTTAGAATCAAAGTCAATGCCGGGTCAAGATCTTGCCAAGTTTTCCTTGTCGGAATTTTAGCGAGCTTCGCTTGAGCGAAAGATCTTTTGATTTGTTGGCAAAGACTCGGTCTTGACTCTTACGCATTTCCGTGCGGTGTCAAGGTCAATAGTCAATGTCGGAGTTGAGATCTCGCCAATTTTTCCTTGTTGGAATTTTGGCGTAGTTCTTCTTCCGTTATGAACTAAGGCTTTACCTTTACGAGGGTATGCAATCGGGCTATATGACACGGACTAGACCAAAAACCAACCAAAAGTCACGGTTTTTTGAAACGTGTGACACGGACCGTGCATTGGTCGACACCGGGCCGCCATGGGGAGGTTGGGATGATTCCGTGCGCGCCGGGAGCATCGTAAGGCCAGTCCGTGGATCGCACTGAACCACCCTCGGGTTTGAAGGACGTGCGTGCAAAAGTGTACAGGATATATCAGGTGCGCGTAGTGTGCGGTCTCCTAAAAATGTTCCTTTTTGAGTTAAAACATAGATTTTCAGAAATGTGTTTTAAAGGAATGATTTTCGGGACGGGGAGAATGCAACACATAAGCACGTAAATTTTCTGGGAGCCCCAGTCAGTCATGGAGCTAAGTAGCCCCAAGCTGCTAGGACTGCCAGATTAACCATGATTTTTCCTGGTGGAATTGCCACTGAGGTCGCCCGGTCAGAATCCAAGGAGGATTGAGCCGTACGACTGCATGGATCAATTTTCCAGGTTCCACTCCTTTTGCTATTTTCCGGGTTGTTTCCCGTTCAAAGTATGCACAGATTCCAAGATGCAAATGATGCAATGCAAGGTAAAGAAAGCAAGCATGATTAATGAAATCGGCGATGGGAGTCTAACCCGCTCAAAGGGAAAAGCTCTCTTTTATTTTTTTTTTCAAAAAATTTTTTTCGAAAAGGGATACTGGTACGTGGATTGTTAAACCACCGGTTATCCCAACTCCCACGTCAGGGAGTGCACAGGAAGGGTAAGTGGTTTCCACCTATATACCGAGTATCGATTTTTGTTTTGAAAATAAAGCTTTTCTCCTTTGGGTTGTCCCCACCGGAGTCGCCAAACTGTGAATGTGTGCCCAAATTTTATTTTGTTGGATTCACGCGAGTTTGAAGACATCCGGTTTAATTTGAAAAAACGGAGTCGCCACGCCATTTTGATTACCTCAAAACTTTGAAAAAAAGGTTTTATGGGTTCGGAGGTTAAGTTACCCCTTGGGAAGAACGTTTGGCGTTCACCCAAGGTGCCTTGCCGGAGCAAGTCTCCCATGATTTCATTAATCGTGCTTGCTTGCGTGCGTTCTTGTGTGCATGTGTTTGAAAATAAGGAGGGAATGTCCCAAGTCGTCTTCCGGACGTACAAACCATTTGTTGGTTGTCGCTCGGGATTTCTTGGAATTTATGTATTTGAGATTATGATCCCGCCCTCATCTTGTGACTTGTGATCATTGCATTTTAACCTCGGGACCCTCGGGACTTGCGTGATCGAGAGAATGACTCTCTTTATGGTCAAAGATGAGGTTCTTTAGAAAAGGAAGGTCCTTAGCCCATCAATCCTACGCTTTAAGACGGTCGAGCTCGTATAGATGCTTCATACTCTTTCTTAAGCGATAATTGGAGATATAGGGTTCAAGGTTGTCCCTTTCTAAAGAAATATGGAACCTTTAATGGAAGGAACGATGTAAAGATAGGATCTTTTACATCGGTCCGTTCCTAGGTTATTAATGGTGGAATGGGGGAAATGTATGTAAAAAATGACACTTTAATGAAAAGATGACATTTTTGGGTTGCAAATGATGCACTTAATTTAAAGAAATGATCTTTATTGCAAATGATGCATAAAGATATGATTTTTATGCAAATAATGCATTTTTGAAGAAATTGGCATTCATTATGCAAATGATGCATAAAGATTGCATTTTGAAAAGCATATGATGCTAGTTTATGGTAAAGACATGGTCTTTAAAGCAAATGATGCTTGGAAAAGTGATTTTGAATGCAAATGATGCATTTTGATTGAAAAGACTTGATTTTTATATGCAAAGGATGCATAAAGATGACATTTTTATTTGAAAATGGGGGTTTTAGGTGCAAAGGATGCACCTTTATGGGAAAAGACTACATTTTTATGACAAATGATGTCTAATGCATGCAAAAGGGGAAGGGGGAATATGAAGATATGATCTTTAATCTACCAAGTCCCAAGCAATATAAAGTTAATGCAATGAGCAATTTATAAAGCAATTAGGATGCGAGGTTTAGGGTGTGCGAGGTTACCAATGGCTTCCTTCTTCTTCGGGCGGAGCTAGGAGGAGAGGTTGGTCTTGGATCTTCAAGGAGGAGGGAGGGAGCTTCTTGGCCTTCTTCTTCACCTTCTTGAGCTTCCAGCAGTGTTCTTCACGTATTTGGAGTGTTTGTGGGTGGTTTGTGTGTTCCTTGTTTGTTGTTGTTGAAATGGGTAGAGGAGGGCTCTATTTATAGACAGTCTGGATAAGACTAATGAAGCCGTGCGGCTAAGGGCAGCAAGCTAATGCAGCCGTGCGGCATTATCCACAATGACTCAGCATTCTAGAACCATGCAAGGTGGCAAATTCTAGAACCTTTCCTCCTAATTAAGAAAAACGTGTTTCTTAATTAGGAAGGATCCCTTCAGCCCTAAATTAATTAAAAACAGTTCCGGAATGTTTCCGGAACACTAGGAAGGTCTGGGGAATTACCGGAAAACTTACCGAAATTGTCGGGAAATTTAACCGGAAGGCATGAGCCAGATTTGGGTACTTACACCCATATCTAGAAAATTTTTGTAGTAGAGGATGTCTTTGCAGGCCCTTGTGTTGACCAAAATCCTACTGGATGTGCAGTCATCAATGAGCCCTAGAATCACCAATATTTGTTCCCTCGATGTTATGCTATTAGCCAGCTCGTATGGGTAAAATCTGATCACCTCATCTTCTACACAGCTTCTGGGGACATATGGAGCATTACTCAGCTGGAATATCTTTTGCTTGAGTGTCGTGTTGCTCGCTTCCTTAGAAATTACCCCCAAAGTCAATCTTGGCTGTCTTGGCTCTGGTACACCTTTGCTAGGTTGATCTCCTTCTGTGGGACGATCTCCCTTCACGAAGCTGTCCAACCTGCCTTCTCTTACCCACTTTTGGATGATCCTTTTCAAACTCATACATTCCTCTATTGTATGGCTAGTGTTTTTGTGGTACTCATAATACTTGCCGTTGTCCCTTACAAACTTATTTTGGGAGTTCATGGGGGCTGGAGGACCTAGGTCGACCGTATTCATAATCTATGTCCGGTTAAGTGTGAGTGGGGTGAAGCTTTCAGGGACTCTCTTAGTCGCCCTGGTTATATTTTTTCCCTTCCTGCTATTGTGGTTGTCATTCTTGGCTTGCCCTCCTTTGGTCGACTCACCAACCTCGGAATGCTTCAAGCTTCTTTCTTTCTTTCTCTCCTTTCGTTCTTCGGCCACGGCCACATTATAGGCCCTTTCAAACAATTCTTTCCTCATGGTCGCTCTCCTAAATTGGACTCATAATCCAAATCAGATTTCTGAAGTAGTTAATAACTTTCCTATCCTTAAGGTCTTTCTCAATTTGGTCGACCAACTCCTTAAACCGTGTGAAATAACTCATGGTACTCTCAATCTTACCCTGAGTC
The DNA here is from genome assembly GCA_022495995.1 of Adenophora triphylla var. japonica. Taxonomy (NCBI): domain Eukaryota; kingdom Viridiplantae; phylum Streptophyta; class Magnoliopsida; order Asterales; family Campanulaceae; genus Adenophora; species Adenophora triphylla. The sequence continues at coordinate 82,103 of JAFEMH010007206.1, read as the reverse complement.
ATATTGTTAAGGTTTGTTACTATTTTCTTGCGGGCCCCATCTGTGTAGAATCTCTCTAAGAAATTCCTCCTAATATAATTCCATGAGATGATGCAGCCAGTTGATAAATCATTGAATCAATTCAGTGCTGGACCTGTGAAGGTGTTGGTTAATGCCTTGCATAGCACATCATCTTTAGAGGAGACCAAACACATAGTGGCCTCAAAGTGTTGCATGTGATTCAAGGCATTGGTCGTGCCCGAATATTTTTCTAGCACGGGCAACTTGAATCCTGTAGGTGGACCTTTATTGAGCATGTCCTTAGCCAAGGGTCAAAGAGTACAATCATTTCGTTCGACCTTGCCATCTATTGCCTTCCAATCTGCCTTCATGTCATCTATCCTCCTTTTCAGATTTAGAAGCTCCCTAAAATTCAGGTCGCCTCTTTGATGGGAGATAGAGTTGGACTTCTGTCTCTCCTCCTGATGGTGTTCCATCCTAGAGTGGGTCATCTGTCCCTCATTCCTTGGGGAAGTTCTTTCTTTTCTATCTCTCCTGTGAAGCAATCGATCTCCCTTAGGAGGCGAGCTACGCTGAGCTTTATCAGCCTCGAGCTGCCTTCTCTGGGCTGAGTCAGCCTCTTTCTCCCTTTGTCGGTTGAGCCTATCCCTTAGGTTACCAATCTCATCCACATAGATATGGGTAGGATGAGGCCTATTCTCTCTTCTCCGGATGGCCTGGGGCCCTCATTGGCACACATATGAGAGGTAAGAGAAGGAGCTACCCTTTGTGATCTTCTGTCGTCCTTTTTAGGAGACTCCAATAGCTCGAGCAACTTATTTTGCACCTCGAGCAAGCTCTGCAGCAATCTAGCTCGCTCTAGCAAGATCTCCTTCTTGCTAAGGTGAGAAACTAAGGGACCTGGGATGTCGCCTACAGTTGTTCGACCCGTTTGGATCCTCTTAGCCGGCTAGCTTACTCCTTGGTTAGGCATGGGCCTCTTCTCCCTTCTTCTATCTTGTAACACCATCCCATCGGCCACACTGTTGGAACGAGTGACCCTCCTAGTGGGGTGCCCAGGTGGAGGAGGAGGCAAGTTGGCAGTACGGTTCCCCGCACCTGCATCTGTGTCTCGGTTGTTCCCCCCAGCATTCTCATATACCAGTTCACTTGAGGCGATGGCAGTATATCCTTCAGATACCATGCTTTGTGTTTTCGTAAGATTTTAAGGTCTAGTGTAATCACTCCCGATAATGAAACCAAACTGATGATGCAGGAAATGATTCAGATCAGCCTTATTCCAGCAATAGGTTATAATCCAGCAACTATGACCTTAAACCACGAACAAACGACTAGCTAGTATTGTCTCCGGTTAAGACCCTCCGGCGTGATGATAAGATAAATTATTAAGTTCGTAATAAACTGTATTTAGTGACTTAAATCTCAAATAATGAAGATGACATTACCCTTTTACGTTGGCTATAGTCTGGTATATATAGTGGTGCCATATGATCATTATGAATCCCTTGGATAGCGGAGATAATGCAAGAGTAACGGTCTCTGTGATTGTAGGAGGCGATTACGAATAGAGTCGTGGATAGAAGCATGTGTAGTTAGGTCGAGGTCCCCTGAGTATTCGAGCTCGACCTGACTTCGTGCCTTAGCTGGGTAGAGATTGTTCAAGTAGGAGATCGTATGTCGGACGAAGCTAGGTCGGGACCAAGGAAGGTCGGACAATGAGCTTGGTCGATTGATCTATACCGTTGGGCCGATAGAGTACTGGCAACAACTGGGTTAATCCGTTCATTAGTTGTGCCTATGTAATCATCAAAATATTGGGCTTTATACATTGGGCCTAGCGCATCACTTTTATGCCGTTCAGGGTATTTACGGGGTTTTAACTTGGTATAAGATTTCTCCAAAGTGGCTTCTTAAGTTATGGATTATATGATTTAGGGTATGAGATGTAAATGAGGTTTAGACATATGATTTAAGGTTTAGGGTATGAGGTGTACAATTTAGGGTATAGAATATATGATTTAGGGTATATGTTAGTGTATGATTTAGGTTTTAGGATTTAGGATTTAGGGTATGCAGTTTATGATTTAGAGTTTAAGGTATGAAATATACATGTTAGGGTTTAGGGTATGTGGCATTGTTTTATTAGATCCCAAATATTCATATGGATCACGAGCTAAAGAATCATCTTTAACCATTCAATACATAACATTAAATTCAATCCAATGGTCCATAATTCTCAAAAAAAAAAAAACTATTGTCTCTCCTAACCCAACTCATTTTTAACCCAACAAACCCTATTTTCTTCTCTCATTTCAAAACTCTATCTTGAAGCTCCCTCCCCATTCCCTTCTCTCATCTGCGTCGCCTCCCCTCCCACCTCCCCTACGCAGCTCTACCGCCGCTCTACCACTGCTCCATCTCTATTACTCACTCCTATGGCACCCCACCCTTTTTCCCTCTCTCTGATCGCAATCTCCCTTTTAAAAGTATGTCTCTCTCTCTCTCTCTCTCTTAAGATCTAAAACAAACCGAATCTGGTTTAGTTTTTGATGTGCGTGAGTTTCTATTCAATCTTTGTTGAATTTCTACTTTTGTTTTTGTATGTCTCTCAAAAGATCTAAATCAAAACTCGATATTGTTTCGTGCTGTGTATGTGTGTGTTTAATCCGTGTGAATGTGCATTTGTGTGTGTGTGTGTGTGTGTGTTTGTACGTGAGCGTGTGTTCTATTTTTTTTTTTGTTTTATTTGGAGATTTTGCTGAATATGTGTGATTGACGGCAGTGATTGGGCGGCAGTGAAAGACAGCGGTTGTGGATGTTGGTGGTGTGTAGTGGTTGTGTAATAGTGTAAATAATAATTTTGGTTAACTAATAATTTAGCCATGCACATTAATGTGAGGATTATGAACATTTTGACGGTGGTGGCGAACGGTGAAGTGGGTTGTTATGACTGGTGGTAGTAATCCCCACTTGTCCAAACTTCATTACCACTAATTTCGAACGACATTGACATATATTGGTTAAATTAATACAAATCGTTATTTAACCACCTCCCACCACTAACTGACACCACCACACTGTTGGAAAAAAGTGTGTTTTGAAGGAAATAATGAGTTATTTTCTTAATTTGTTATTTGTTAAAATGACAAATTGATTGTTGGATTGTGTTCTACTCCATGAGTACATTGAAATCATATATTCATTTGTTCAAAATGGTTGAGAAAAGAGTGAGATATGAAGGCTCAAAGTTAATGGGTTGGAATGGGTAAAATGTGGTTATCCCACATTGGAAAAAGATGAAAAAGTGGCTAAGTTTAAATACTCCTACACTTTGGTAGGGAGTAAGATTGTGGTACATAGAGGCTCTCTCTCGCGCACAGGTGCGCAGGGGGGGTGCAAATCATGGACCGAAATAGGCTTCGGGCTACCGAACTCATGTGCATGCGCGTCCTGCGGACACGAATGTAGCTCCGAAATAGCCTGTCCGCGCGAGCCCACTTTTTGTATTTTTTTTCCAAAACTTGACCCAATGTTTCTGGCGGTGAGGCGGGCGCCTGGACCTAGGTGAAGCGGCCGCCTGGAGGCCAGTAGGTGCCGCCCATGTGAGACAGCCCGAGGCGGGCGCCTGGTTTTCCCGAGGCGGGCGCCTGGAGTCCGAAGGGCCGCCCGTTTGTGCACCAACGAGGCGGGCGCCTGGGTGGGTCGAGGCGGGCGCCTCGTTCTCAGCAACTGGTTCCCAGAAACTGTTTTGCTCATGTAACTGCCGAAATAAATTGCAAATTCATTATTTATAATTGCAATATTGATTGAGCAAATTAAAAACATGATTTTAATTTGTTGGGCAGTTTTCCTATGGAGTTTATAATTGCAATATTGATTGAGCAAATTAAAAATTTGGTTTTAATTTGTTGGAAAGTTTTCCTATGAGGAAAATATATAAATAGAACACAACCACAAGGGAAAACATACAGTTTTCACAATCTCCACAATCATTTTCGCAGCATATTGTTCATCTTCCCTTTGGCCTCCTTGCTTTGCATTCGTGGTGATAAAGTTCAAGCATCGACTTCAGTTCGCCGGAGGTCTAATTGTGCAACCACCATCCGGTCACTCCGTTTCATCCTGGGAGGCAAGCGTTCCATAACAACTCAAGCACAACTTGGTGAGGGGGCGTAATTTGTCTTAAGGAGAGTGTGATTTCACACGACTCGGACAGCGACAAAGTCATTTTCTTCTCTTGTATTTTCTATTTCGTTTTTAAATTAGTTTCTATATTTCCAAATAGAGATTTTGTAATAGTTATTCCAACAATCTTAAGACAAATTATTGTCTCTTCGTTGGAAGGAAAACTATTTAAAATGCTTGATGAACTAAACTTGTTTGTTTTGTTTCAGATGGCTACTCAATCAAACGTGGAAACCAATGCTGGGAACAACTCCGAGAATCCTCGTGTGGAGGAAGCGCTTCGTGTGGAAACCAACTCTCAAAGGGTGGTTGTCCAAACTGTTTCGAACCATCATGGTGAGAAACCGGAAAAGTTTGTTGGCCAAGACTTTAAAAGATGGCAACAAAAGATGCTTTTCTATTTGACTACCTTGAACTTGGCGAGATTTCTTAAGGAAGATCCGCCACAGTTGGGTGAGAATGAGACGGATGGGCAAGCCATCTCGGCTCTTGATGCTTGGAAGCATTCCGAGTTTCTTTGCAGAAATTACATCCTTAATGGATTGTCGGATACGCTATACAATGTGTATAGTGTTAAGAAAACTGCAAAGGAACTATGGGAGTCCTTGGAATATAAGTATAAGATAGATGACGCGGGCACAAAGAAATTCATTGTGGGCCGTTTTCTTGATTATAAAATGGTGGACTCAAAAACTGTTAAAAGTCAAGTGGAAGAGTTACAAATAATCATTCATGAAATTCATGCCGAAGGGATGGTAATTAGTGAAAGCTTTCAAGTGGCGGCAATCATTGAAAAGTTGCCTCCCGCTTGGAAAGATTTCAAGAATTATCTTAAACACAAACGAAAGGAAATGAATGTTGAAGCGCTTGCTATTCGTCTTCGGATTGAGGAAGAGAATAGGATTGCGGAGAAGAAGTTGAATAATCTTCTTGTGGCGAAAGCCAATGTTGTGGAGCATGTTGATAGCTCTAAGGCCAATGGCAGGGCAAATGGCAAAGCCAAAGGCAAGTTTGGTCCCAAAAAGGGTGGTTCTAGTTTGAAACCAAAGGGAGGAATCTCCAAGAAGAAGTTCGGTGGAACTTGTTACAATTGTGGCATTGTGGGCCACAAGTCTTCCGAGTGTAGGAAGCCAAAGAAACAAGCAAACATGGTGGATGTCATCTCGAATGAAGTTTCCGATATGCACTTGGCGGCGGTAATTTCTGAGGTGAATTTGGTGGGTTCAAACCCAAATCAGTGGTGGATTGACACCGGTGCTACTAGACATGTTTGCTCAAACAAGGAAATGTTTAGTAGTTTTGAAGCCCTTGAAAATGGTGAGAAATTGTTCATGGGAAATTCTGCCACCTCCGATGTGAAAGGTCAAGGAAAGGTGGTGCTGAAGTTGACTTCCGGGAAAGAGTTGACTCTCAACAATGTGCTCTATGTGCCCGAAATCCGGAAAAATCTGGTGTCCGGATCGCTTTTGATTAAGCATGGCTTTCGTGTTGTGTTTGAATCCGATATGGTTACTTTGTCTAAAAGTGGAATATTTGTAGGCAAAGGTTATGTTTGTGATGGTATGTTTAAGCTTAGTGCTATGGTTGTTAAAAGCAATGTAATGGCTAACAAGCCTAAGATGAATGAGATGAATAAGAATAATTCTTCCGTTTACTTGCTTGAGTCTTCCAATTTGTGGCATGGTAGACTAGGACATGTTAACTATGATACTATACGTAGAATAATTAACATGAATTGCATACCAAAATGTAAAATAGACTACAAACATAAATGTGAAACTTGTGTAGAGGCAAAGTTTACAAAACCTCCGTTCCATTCGGTTGTAAGAAATAATGAACCACTTGAGTTGGTTCATACGGATTTATGTGACTTCAAGTCAACACAAACACGAGGGGGCAATAAGTACTTTATGACTTTTGTTGATGATAGCACAAAATATTGTTATGTGTATCTTCTCAAAAGTAAAGATGAGGCTATAGAGAAGTTTGTTCTCTATAAAAATGAAGTTGAAAATCAACTCAACCGGAAAATAAAGGTTATAAGAAGTGATCGTGGTGGTGAGTATGAATTTCCTTTTGAAGGTATTTGTGCTCAACATGGGATAAAACATGTTACAACACCACCATACACCCCACAATCCAATGGAGTTGCCGAGCGGAAAAATCGGACTCTAAAGGACATGATGAATGCCATGTTAATAAGTTCGGGGTTACCGGATAACATGTGGGGAGAGGCCGTCTTGTCGGCAAATTATGTGTTAAATAAAATGCCCCGAAAGAAAGTAAATAAGAGCCCCTATGAATTGTGGCATGGAAGAGTGCCTTCATACCAATACATGCGAGTGTGGGGATGTCTTGCAAAGGTTTCAATACCACCTCCCAAAAAGGTGAAAATTAGACCAAAAACTATTGATTGCATATTTATTGGGTATGCTCACAATAGTAGTGCTTATAGGTTTCTTGTGCATGAATCGAAGATTCAAGATATACACAAGAATACTATAATGGAGTCAAGAAATGCTTCTTTCTTTGAGAATGTGTTTCCGTGCAAAAGAGATGATGCAAGTTCATCTAAACGGAGACATGATTCAATAGAAGAAGAAGAAGAAGAAGTCGAAGGAACAAATCATCATGATGAAAATGATGAAGCGGAGGTAGAACTCGACGGAGCAAACGGGGTAGGGTAGAAAAATCTTTTGGCCCAGATTTTTTAACCTATGTGCTTGAAAGTGAACCACAAAGTTATAAAGAGGCCGTGAGCTCTTCCGAAGGACCTTTGTGGAAAGAGGCCATTAAAAGTGAGATTGATTCCATTTTACAAAATCACACTTGGGAATTAGTGGATCTTCCTCCGGGAAGTAAACCTCTAGGATATAGGTGGATTTTTAAAAGGAAAATGAAGACGGATGGAACAATTGACAAGTATAAGGCAAGACTTGTAATTAAAGGTTACAAGCAAAAGGAAGGCCTTGATTACTTAGATACATATTCTCCGGTTACGAGAATAACATCCATAAGAATTGTACTTGCAATAGCCGCATTGCGGAATCTTGAAGTACATCAAATGGATGTTAAAACAGCCTTTCTAAATGGGGATTTAGAAGAGGAAATTTACATGGAGCAACCGGAAGGATTTTCTGCGCCGGGGCAAGAAAATAAAGTGTGCAAGTTAGTAAAGTCATTGTATGGCTTGAAACAAGCACCAAAACAATGGCATCAAAAGTTTGATCAAGCCATGATGGAAAGTGGATTTAAAATAAATGAATGTGACAAATGTATCTATGTTAGAGACACGGAAAATGGCTACGTCATTTTATGTCTTTATGTAGATGACATGCTTATCATAGGAAGCTGTGATAAAATGATAAAGTCCACTAAAGATATGTTGAACTCAAAGTTTGACATGAAAGATATGGGGTTAGCCGATGTAATCCTTGGCGTGAAAATTTCAAGAATGTCAAATGGACTTGCTTTAAGCCAGTCACATTATGTGGATAAAATTCTTGAGAAATTCAGCAAGAATGACTTAGCTATTGCTAGAACCCCAATAGACATGAGTCAACATCTATCAAAGAATAGAGGTGACACAGTTTCTCAAGTTGAATACTCGAGAATCATTGGAAGTCTAATGTACTTGATGAGTTGTACTAGACCAGATATTGCTTACACAGTTAGCAAACTGAGTCGGTATACAAGTAATCCCGGAGCGGAACATTGGAATTGTATAGTGAGAGTACTAAGGTACTTAAGATATACTCGCGATTATGCTTTACACTATACTAGACATCCAGCGGTAATCGAAGGATATAGCGATGCTAATTGGATATCCGATATAAAAGACTCAAGGTCTACAAGCGGATTTGTGTTTACATTAGCAGGAGCAGCTATATCATGGAAATCTTCTAAACAAACGGTTATAGCTAGATCCACGATGGAATCTGAGTTTATAGCGTTAGATAAATGTGGTGAAGAAGCCGAGTGGCTACGCCAATTTATAGAAGATATTCCAAGATGGACGAAGCCCGTGCCATCAATATGTATACATTGTGATAGCCAATCAGCGATTGAAAGGACACAAAATCATATGTATAATGGTAAGTCTAGACACATTCATCGAAGACATAATACCATTAGACAACTACTCTCAACTGGCAAAATATCCATCGACTATGTTAAGTCAAAGAAAAATTTAGCGGATCCGTTAAAAAAAGGGTTAAATAGAGAGTTAGTTGATAGCTCGACGAGAGAAATGGGACTTAAGCCTCTTAAAAGTTAAACACAGCGAAAAACCCAATCTAGATGAATGAAGATCCCAAGAACTAGATTCAATGGGACCACCTAACTATTAAAAGACTTGTAGCGTCACTGTGGGGGAACCAACCCCAAGTCCATTCCTATGAGTGACATCCTGAAATGACAAGGATAAGCCTATGACTTTTAATGATTCTTACGCGTCAAAAATTCGAGTGGGGTACTATGGGTTACCTTTAAGAAATCACCTATGTGAGAGAGAAGTGGGGCCACTTCGAGGAGAATTGTGTGAGGCTCAATTCTTAGACCCTCTCGCAGAACCAGGCGTATGTTCAGGGCCATGATTGAACATAGCTATGAGAATTGAAGTATGTTAGGATGATACTTGTGTCAAGCATATGATCGGCTACACAAAAAGCATAACGATTCAAGGACATCGCGTCTATCGATTTGCGAGTAAAGTAAATATGCTTGTACGAGCGAAGATTCAATGGGCATTCCCACATCTTCGTATGCAAGTTTTCGTCTGCCGGGCTTTATCACCAATTCCGCATTATTCCTTCATGTGGGGGATTGTTGGAAAAAAATGTGTTTTGAAGGAAATAATGAGTTATTTTCTTAATTTGTTATTTGTTAAAATGACAAATTGATTGTTGGATTGTGTTCTACTCCATGAGTACATTGAAATCATATATTCATTTGTTCAAAATGGTTGAGAAAAGAATGAGATATGAAGGCTCAAAGTTAATGGGTTGGAATGGGTAAAATGTGGTTATCCCACATTGGAAAAAGATGAAAAAGTGGCTAAGTTTAAATACTCCTACACTTTGGTAGGGAGTAAGATTGTGGTACATAGAGGCTCTCTCTCGCGCACAGGTGCGCAGGGGGAGGGTGCAAATCATGGATCGAAATAGGCTTCGGGCTACCGAACTCATGTGCATGCGCGTCCTGCGGACACGAATGTAGCTCCGAAATAGCCTGTCCGTGCGAGCCCACTTTTTGTATTTTTTTTCCAAAACTTGACCCAATGTTTCTGGCGGTGAGGCGGGCGCCTGGACCTAGGTGAAGCGGCCGCCTGGAGGCCAGTAGGTGCCGCCCATGTGAGACAGGCCCCGAGGCGGCGCCCGGTTTTCCCGAGGCGGGCGCCCGGAGTCCGTAAGGGCCGCC
>JAFEMH010007206.1:0-67500 GCA_022495995.1 Adenophora triphylla var. japonica | reverse complement strand
GTGAATATAAAATAATAAATTTATTTCCATTTTTGGTAGTTTGCATTCACGTGGGACGGATCAAAAAGGAAATAAGTTTGTATTCACGTGTGACGGAGGGAGTATTTTTTTCATTTTTTTATTATTAATAAGATAGTTTGAGCATTAATTTTAACTTAATTAAATTATCATAAAAAATATCTAAAAATTGTTATTGATAATACTTATAATGTGTGTATAAATAATAAATTTTAAATTTTTATTAAATAATTAAATTAACTTAAATTTATCATTCAAAATACCTTAATATTAATAAAAAAAATGAAAAAAAATATTTTGAGACGTGGAAGTATTTTTTTACTGTCGAAAAAATAATAGTAGCAAACCGCTTAAAAAAATAAAACAATAAAGTGTGTGTTTGTTTTTTTCCCTTAAGTTGGAACTCTAATCGTTAACAATTTCCTCCTTTGTTGTTGAGAACTTGCAATTTCCCTTATTTGTCGAGGGTTTGTGATTTCCCTCTTTTATTGAGGATTTTGTGTATTATTTTTATTGTTTGAGTCAAGGACTCTTAAACCCATAATTCAAATTAATAAGCCATTTTAACCCATTTGAGATTAAAATCCCACTAAAACCCAACCTTAACGCTGTTAATTTTTTTTTAACCTCACGTAGCCTCTCATTATCAAAAAAATCAAAACCTTAACAGACACCTTCTCCGGCGACCATAAGCGTTTTTCAGGTCAAGATACTACCCCTTCTCCGGCGACCGACACCTTCTCGTTTTCCGGCGACATCCAACCCTCGCTGTTCTGAGCCAAATCCCGCCTCCTTCTCAGATCTGAGCCAAATCCCGCCTCCTTCTCATTTTTTTTTAAAGAAAATTGTGTAGGTTTGGCAAGAGAGAGGGAATCTTGGTCTTTGTTTGGTTTTGAGATCGGAGAATTGGGAGAAAGTTTGACGGTGGTGAAGGCTGAGGTTTGGGAGGATTCTCTGAGGAGAAGCTAGGATTGATGAGGTTGCAATTGGGTGAGCTTGGATCGCCGGTTAATCGGGAGGTGATGGAGAGGTTTTAATGGAAGGTCTGGGCCGAGATTCGTGGAGGCTAGGTTGAGGGATTTGGTGAAGAAGGTTGAGGTTGGGACTCAAGAATGGCGAAGGAGTTGGTTTCGAGATGAGGTCGCCGGTGAGGGAGCTGCGAGGGTTCCTTCCGCGATCAGAGAGAGAGAGGAGAGAGAAGGAGGTGAGATCTGTGTGTGTAACTGTGTGTGGGATTGTGAGAGGCTTCCTCCTTTAACAAATGACAACAAATGACAGGAATTGGTATTTTTACATGTCTTTTATCCCTTGATATAAGACCTGTTCAAGTGACCTTTTGTCATATGAATTGTTTATTTAAATTTTTGGGGTTGGTCAATGTTGTAAAGACATTTTTACAGACCAATTAAAGAGCTTATAACTTTCAGTATATGATGTTTCCGGTCATATACCATTTGCTATGTGACCATATACCATTTGCTATAGTTTGGTCCTATAGTAATTGGAATAGGACCATTCAAAGGTCTTATACCATTTGCTATAGTTTGGTCCTATAGCAACTGATATAAGACCTGACAACATCATATACAAAGCTATAACCCCTTTAATTGGTCCTATATCAACCTGTGATAGACTGGCAACATCATATACAAAGCAATAAGACCTTTGTAATTATTTGTTAATGTGGTTACTTTATTGCTCCAGGTCCTATAACTCTTGCTATAGGACCTGTTTTATTGTGATTTTAATTTCTAGGTTACTTGCTTCATATTTTTTGTGTTTGATAATGTGGCAAATAATCTATTACATGTCCTATAACCATTGCTATAGGAGCTGAAATAGTGTTTTTTTAATTTCGAGGTCACTTGCTTTATTTTGGTTGTGAATTTGTTTGTTTGAAATAGATGTTAAATTTTGTTATTATTTGTTAATGTGGTAAAGGACTTGTTCCATGTCCTATAACTCTTATAAAATGAATATTTTTTTACTCAAAATTTTTGATTTTTTTGATGAATAATTGATGTTCATTCCGTCTCAATTTTATTTACTTTTCATCACTTTCTTTGTTACTCATCTATACCCGTCTTTGTAAATCAAGTTGCGCAGTCCTATATCACTTGCTATATGACCATTCAAAGCTATAAGCCCTTTAATTGGTCCTATAGCAATTGTTATAGATCCGGTCAATATCATATACATAGCTATAAGACCTTTGAATGGTCCTATAAAGAATTGGTAGATAGTGACCCGTCAATATCATATACAAAGCTATAAGCCCTTTAATTGGTCCTATAAAGAACTGCAGTATAGGACCTGACAACATCATATTCAAAGCAATAAGACATTTTAATGGTCCCATAACAATTGGTATAGGACTTGTCAATATCATATACAAAGCTATAAGCCAGTTAATTGGTCCTATAGCAATTGGTATAGGACTTAGCCACATCATATACAAATTCAATTAAATAGATAAAAAAAAATATCAAGGTACGGATTATTATTATATTTATTATGAGACGGACGGAGAGAAAAAGAAGAAGAAGAGAAACAAACTGAGCTACATATATTCACCAACAATAAAATTGATGGAGTATGGTTGAATTTTGACTGTTTGTTGCATTTACTAGTGTTGTCATGTCATATATCAGTTGCTATAGGACCATTCAATGTCTTATAACATAGGTATATGATTTTTTGAGGTCCTATATCACTTGATATAGGACCATTCAAAGGTCTTATAGCTTCGTATATGATGTTGTTAAGTCCTATACCAGTTGCTATAGGACCATTCAAATGTCTTAATGCGTTTGTTTAAGATTGTGTGAGGTCCTATAGCAACTGGTATAGGACCTGGCAACATCATATACAAAGCTATAACCCCTTTTAATTGGTCCTATAGCAATTGTTATATGACCTGTCAATATCATATACAAAGCTATAAGACATTTGAATGGTCCTATAAAGAATTGGTATAGGACTTGTCAATATCGTATACAAAGTCCGTAAGCCCTTTAATAGGTCCTATAGCAACTGATATAGGACCTGGCAATATCATATACAAAGCAATAAGCGAGTCTTATTAAAAAGATGATGAATTTCATACATATACTTGAGATTAGAGACAACCACTAACAACAAAATTCTCAAATCCTTTTAATCACCAAAAATAAACCCAAAATCTTCCAATAATCACTTGAAAATAAATAGAAAAAACATAGACCAAACATTTCAACCAAAAGACTGAGGATCAAGGAATCCAGCGGGCAAACCAACACCAAAATCTTCCAATAATCACTTGAAAATAAATAGAAAAAACAGAGACCAACATTTCCCCTCTCTCCCACCGGAATCAAACTCAACCTTAACCACCAATTAGCCGGCGAACTCAATCCTCTTCACCACCGTTCTCCGCCTTCCTCCTTCGTATTCCAAATCCTAAGCCGCCAACTACCGTCGCTCCTAACAACAACAACGCCGTTCTTCCTCCTTCCCCTCAATCTCCTCGCCGCCCTCTATTCCAACCTCCATCGCACATCACCGCTCCCTCTCAACAAATTCAAGACGCAAACACTCCCTCCAACTCCATCGTCTTCCTCACCCATTTCCTCTCCCAACTCCGATTCCAATCACCGGCGATCTCCCTACCAAACCCTCAACCTAATCCCTTACTTCACCTTGGCCAACCTCTCTCTACCCAAACCGCCACCTTCTTTCCCTATTTCCAAGTCCTAAGCCGATTGGCCACCACCGCTATACCACCGATCTCGCCGCCGCATCTCCCCATCCCCTTGCGTCTCTCTCTGTCCGACTTGCACCGGAGAGGGGTGTGAATGGGACGCGGATCATTGCGGAGGAAAAAGGGAGGCGGGCCTGATTGAAGAAGAAGGGGGAGGGGAAAATCAAATTAAAACAGCAAGTTAACGGCGTCTTAACTCAATTTGTCCGGTAAATAGCATTTTGGGGTTTAAAGGAATTTTGATTTGGAATATAAAGAGGAGTTGTCTTTTTTTATTTGGATTGGGTTTTTTTGGGTTATGATTTGATAAATGTGGGTAAAGAGGAATTTTTCCTTATTGTTTTTATGATTATCAGAAAGGCTGAATCTGACTTAGAGTAGTGAAAGAGGGCTAAGAGACTCAATAATTCATCACGTTGTACATGAAGTCAAGCGTTACAAAGGGTGACATCTTTCAAAGTCATATTTTATTAAGATTATGTGTTGCAATGATGTGCTTTGTTGGGTTTCGAGGGTCCATGCGCAGCGGAATAATGCAAATAACTCGAATACCCAAAGCCCTAGAATCCGTTCTAGATGAATAATTAAGAAGTATGAATTAGGGTTACCAACCTTGAATGCCTTTGTCGTTGATATACGTGCTCCAACTCCAGATTGAAGAACTGGCAAGTCTTCAATATACGATCCTTGAATCACGAACAAATGATCTTGAGAAGCGAAGATCCTCTACGAGTATCCACGCGATGAACGAACCCTAGAACTCTTTCTAGGAGGATTGCTAGATCCCTTGATTGAAACCTTTTCAATCTATGATGAATTGTGGAATTGGTGTGATGTTTTTCAATTCACAATTGAAAACCCTCTCTATTTTTGTCTTTCTCAAAGCCCAAAAAACGGAACTGGCTGCTAGGGTTGTAGAAGGATACTATTTATACTCAATAAATATATGCCCTATTAAAACCCTTGGGAAAAAAACGGTTTCAGCATCAGCGGACATGGGCGGTCGCCCATCAGGATATGGGCGGTCGCCCATGTGTCCAGAGCTTGAATCCTTCCTCTCGAAACCCCATACGGGCGGTCCGCTCATCGTCAGATACGGGCGGTCGCCCACGTGGGTCCCGTAGTTTTAATCCCTTTATTCGAAAACCATCGTGGGCGGTCGCCCATAAGGGCAAGGGCGGTCGCCCATGTGGACGATCTCCTAATGCCCGGTTTTCAAATAACATGGGCGGTCGCCCATAGAACCCGGGCGGTCGCCCAACACACCGTAAATCCATAATTCCATTTTTGACAATTCGTTCGATGCGTGTGACCCCATAGGACTATATTATGTTGGCAATGAGTTCGATCACATCGATCCTCATAAGACATGAGCGGACTCTAGCAAGCCATCATGCCTACCCAAATAATATAATATCATGTTCGTTTTTCCTACATAGAACATATCATAATCCCATTGTCACACGATGTTATATTGAACATGAGTCATGATCCACGTCAACTCATATTGTTCAATGCTTTCTCGTTACTAAGTAAATTGATTAATCGAATGACATTAATCATATTAATTCATTCGGGCATGGCCATGCACTACATCAATCTTACTTACGAGTGGCCAAGCAAACATCTCTCTTTACGAGGGACAATTTCCATCTTGACTTATCATTCTTCCCAACAAGAATCATACCATGCCAATGATAGCCCTTATTGTCATCCGGTTAAAGACAACGTTAAACTATATCAAACATGATATTCATCGAGTGGAAGACGATGATAATCTCAGGTCAAAGGATATCAATGATATGACTATATGAGATCTAATTATGACATTTGACCATGACATAGATCTCATAATGGGTCAAGTTCAGTACCTTGTTCTCTAACAAGTACCCATGAATCTAATGTGCATCTCTATGCATATAATCATCACATGATTATCCATTAGACTTCATACTAGTGCTTCATAAGTACTAGAGACACAATTATTAATGTAAACATGCAAACACATATAATAATCAAAGAAACAATCTCATATATAAATGTACAATTATATTACATAAAGGTCTATCTCTATAGGCCTAGGGCACTAACACCTACAGTCTCCCACTTGCACTAGGCCCAATTATTCATGTATCTTATACCCATGGACCTAACATGACCATCATGTTTAGCTTGTGGTAAAGGCTTGGTGAGAGGGTCCGAAATATTGTCATCCGTTGGTACCTTGCATATCTTGACATCCTCCCTTTCACAGATTTCTCGTATGAGGTGAAAACGTCTCAAAATGTGTTTGGATCGCTGATGTGACCTTGGTTCTTTTGCTGGGGCAATAGCACCATTATTGTCACAAGTAACAGCTCTATCGGGTTAGTGATACTGAACGACTTCTAAGTCACTAACGAACTTCTTGATCCAAACCACCTCCTTAGCCGCATCCGATGCCGCTATGTATTCGGCTTCGTTGTAGAATCAAGAATGCGCCGCTTGGAACTCTTCCAACAAACAAGACCTCCATTTAGCATAAAAACAAAACCAGATCGCGATCTAAAGTCATCTTTGTCGGTTTGGAAGCTTGCATCCGTGTAACCCTTTACAACGGATCATCTTCCATTCCTCCAAATACCAAGAATACATCCTTAGTCCTTCTCAAGTACTTAAGGATATTCTTGACAGCTATCCAATGGTTCTCACCAGATCGATCGAATCTACTCGTTGCGCTTAGAGCATACGAGACATCGGGTCTAGTACACAACATGGCATACATGATAGATCCAATTGCCGAAGCATATGGAATATCACTCATCTTCTTTCGCTCATCATTTATCTTAGGACAATGAGTCTTGCTAAGAGTAATGCCATGTCCCATTGGCAAGTTCCCTCTCTTAGAATTTTCCATGCGGAATCTTCTAAGGACCTTGTCAATATATGTACTCTGACTCAAACCAATCATCCTTCTTGATCTATCTCTATAGATCTTGATACCAAGGATATAAGCCGCTTCACCCATATCTTTCATTGAAAAACATTTTCCTAACCAAGACTTAACAAATGTCTCAAGTGCATGTGAACATTGTTTCCAATGAGCAAGATGTCATCGACATATAGCACCGTAAATAGGACTATGCTCCCACTTATTTTCTTGTATACACAAGGCTCATCTTCGTTTTTTATGAAGCCAAACTCTTTGATCGATTCATCAAAACGTAGATTCCAGCTCTCCGGAAGCTTGCTTCAATCCATAAATGGATCTCTCGCAACTTACACACTTTGTTAGAATTCTTTGGATCGACAAATCCTTCAGGCTGTATCATGTATACATCCTCAAGTAGGTTTCCGTTAAGAAACGCTGTTTTGACGTCCATTTGCCATATCTCATAGTCGTAATATGCGGCTATGGCAATTAAGATTCTAATAGACTTAAGCATTGCTACGGGCGAAAAGGTTTCATCATAGTCAACGCCATGAATCTGCCTAGACCCCTTAGCAACTAGCCTAGCCTTATAAGTATGTACCTTCCCATCCATGTCAGTTTTCTTTTTGAAAACCCACTTGCACCCTATGGTTTTTACACCTTCGGGTGGATCAATCAAGTTCCAAACTTGATTATCGTACATGGATTTGATCTCGGATTCCATGGCTCCTAGCCACTTGTCCGAATCAGGAGTGGACATCGCCTCTTGATAGGAAGTAGGTTCATCATTCTCAATGATTTCTACTTCATTACTTTCCGTCATGAGAAATCCATATCTCTCGTGTTCGGATCGTATCCTATCCGATCTGCGAAGAACTTGTGTATCTTGAACCGATTCCACAATGACTTGTGAACTTGGTTCCGTCTCTACTATCGGTTCCTTGTCATTTTCGGGTTCGTGAATTTCTTCAAGATCAATTTTACTCCCACTAGTTTCTTTAGAGAGAAACTCTTTCTCTAGAAAGACACCATTTCGAGCAACAAACACTTTTTCTCGGATTGGTTGTAAAATAGATATCCTTTCGTTTCCTTAGGATAACCAACGAAAATGCATTTATCGATTTAGGTGCAAGTTTATGTTCGAAACTAATTTCTTTACATAAGCCTCACAACCCCAAATCTTCATGAAAGATAAGCTAGGATTTCTTCCATACCACATCTCATGTGGGGTTTTAGGAGCCGATTTAGTAGGGACCTTATTAAGCGTGAAAGCAATGCTTCCGCGCATGTCCCCAAAAAGAAATAGGAAGGTTAACTTGACTCATCATCGATCGAACCATATCTAATAGAGTTCGATTTCTCCTCTCGGATACACCATTCCATTGTGGTGTTCCGGTGGAGTAAGTTACAAACAATTCCACAACTTTTCAGATGATCGTCAAATTCTTGGCTTAAGTATTCACCACCTCGATCGGATCGAATGGTTTTAATAGTTTTACCAAGTTGATTTTGTACCTCATTTTGAAATATTCTGAATATCTCAAATGCTTCACTTTTGTACTTCATCGATAGACATAGCCATATCCGAAGAAGTCATCAGGTGAACGTTATGAAGTACCGAAATCCTCCTAGCAATGCTATTCATCGTCCACACACATCGCATGTATGAGAGCCAATAAATCACTAGCCCTTTCACTACTCTTAGTAAAAGGAGCTTTAGTCATCTTGCCCAATAAACAAGACTCGCAAACATCATATGATTCATAATCATATGAGTCTAAATATCCATCTTTATGGAGTTTAGATACGCGTTTCTCGTTTATGTGACCAAGACGGCAATGCCATTTGTATGTGTTGTTCACATCATTTGGTTTAGATTTCTTACTAACATGATAAACATTCTCAACATTACTTTCAACATCTAAGACATAAAGGCCATTAAAAGAATGAGCAACACAATAAAGCATGTCATTCAAATAAATTGAAAATTTCTTATTCGCAATAAGAAAATTATAACCCTCATTGTCTAAACATGAAATAGAAATAATGTTTCTGCTCAAATCCGGAACATAATAACAGTTATTTAAAACTAAAATTAATCCGCTAGGTAAAGTGACTTCGTAAGTCCCTACGGCCAATACAGCAACTCTTGCTCCATTTCCAACCCGCAGATCTACTTCACCCTCTATGAGCGACCTTCTATTCTTAAGTCCCTGCACATTTAGACAAAAGTGAGATCCACATCCGGTATCTAATACCCAAGAACTAGAAGTAGAAAGTAGAACATCTATCATATAGATACCTGAAGTCGTGGCAATCACATTGCCCTTCTTCTTCAGCCCTTCCTGATAAGCTTTGCAGTTACGCTTCCAATGCCCAGTTTCATTGCAATGGTAGCATACCGCATCCTTTTGGGATTTGGGTTGAGGCTTCTCAACAACGGCAACCTTTGCCTCCGGTTTAGCAACTTTTGCTTTAACCTTGTTTTTCTTGAACCCTTTTCCTTTGTTCACCATCAACACTTGATTGGTTTTCTTGGTAATATTGTTCTCCGCATTCTTTAGCATCCCATGCAATTCAGACAGAGATTTATTCATCCCATTCATGTTATAATTCGGAACGAACTGATTATAACTTTCAGGGAGTGAATGCAATATCATATCCGTAGCCAGCTCCAACTGGATAGGATATCCAAGCCTCTCAAGGTGCTCGAGGTGACCCTTCATTTTCAACACATGAGGCCCAACAGGTTGTCCTTCAATCATCTTGCATGAATGAAGAGCCTTCATAGTGTCAAACCTTTCCTGACGTGCTTGCAACTGGAACATTTCCTTTAAATGATTTCCCAAATCATAAGCTTCCATGTGTACAAGGTCCTTCTGAAGGGCCTTACACATAGTAGCCAGCATCAGGCAACCAACATCTATAGAATCATCAACATGTTTCTTATGTTGGTCCCTTTGACTTTAGGTGCATTAGCGGCGGGCTCGGGTGGAGTGGGTCCATCGAGAATGTACAACTTCCTTTCTGTTTGAGAACAATTCTCAAACGGCGGATCCAATCCACATAGTTGTTGCCATTCTCTTCTAACTTGTCCTTCTCAGGGCGATCGCGATGACAAATTCTGATTAGTGTTAGCAGCCATTGATCTACAAAGATATGCAACAAGATATAAACATATATGAGCACCAATTTCATTTAAGAGATTAAATAATGTATTTCACAAATACTCCCACTAAATTATATAACCTTCATATACAAACATGCATAATATAATTTAATAGGCTAAGACCCAACTTTAATTTAATTTCAAGTCGGCTATGGCACGACTGCTCAAAATTAAACTAAAAAGGTAGATAACATTTATCAATCATATCAACATATGACTCTTAGATCTTTTATGAGATTATAGACATCATATGTCACATGTTTCAATCTCATCTTATGCCTTAGGCCCAAAACTGTTTTGATAGCCTTATTGAGTTCAACCATTTTAAACGTATAGCAATCACTATTTGCTCACCTTGATCATACAAAGATAGAATTAATGTACCTCGCTATGGCGAGCCTACATAAAACTACCCGTGTACTCACAAGTGTTTAAAGTGGGTAGCATAAACAAACTCAAAATTTCAAAGAAGGTTCAATTTTTCATGTTTATCAATTAACATGGCAAGATTGATTCATGAAAAACTATATGAGCATAATTATGAACATGGAATGATACAACGCAAATCACATTTGGTCAGTAATTACTAGTACGCGGCCACGTGCTCCAAGGTTATCCCACACTTCCATCGAAGTGCCTGTGGGGAAGGTTTTGGTGTCCAGCCCATATACCAAGTAATACTTCACAAATATCCTAGATTAATCACATTAATCATATTAATGAAATCGACATCCCATAACCTAGATTAATCATATTAATCACATATTTCAATTTCATAATCATGGTATATCACTATATACAATTACTTCACAAGCAATACTCATACAATTTCACATTCCAAATCATATTTATCATGAAAATTCATATAATCACATTACACATTAATCATGATTATCTAACTAAACATCATGAACGGGGCTCTGATACCACTGTTGGGTTTCGAGGGTCCATGCGCAGCGGAATAATGCAAATAACTCGAATACCCAAAGCCCTAGAATCCGTTCTAGATGAATAATTAAGAAGTATGAATTAGGGTTACCAACCTTGAATGCCTTTGTCGTTGATATACGTGCTCCAACTCCAGATTGAAGAACTGGCAAGTCTTCAATATACGATCCTTGAATCACGAACAAATGATCTTGAGAAGCGAAGATCCTCTACGAGTATCCACGCGATGAACGAACCCTAGAACTCTTTCTAGGAGGATTGCTAGATCCCTTGATTGAAACCTTTTCAATCTATGATGAATTGTGGAATTGGTGTGAAGTTTTTCAATTCACAATTGAAAATCCTCTCTATTTTTGTCTTTCTCAAAGCTCAAAAACAGAACTGGCTGCTAGGGTATTAGAAGGATACTATTTATACTCAATAAATATATGCCATATTAAAACCCTTGGGAAAAAAACGGTTTCAGCATCAGCGGACATGGGCGGTCGCCCATCAGGATATGGGCGGTCGCCCATGTGTCCAGAGCTTGAATCCTTCCTCCGAAACCCCATATGGGCGGTCGCTCATCAGGACATGGGCGGTCGCCCATGTGTCCAGAGTTTTAATCCCTTTATTCGAAAACCATCGTGGGCGGTCGCCCATGTGGACAGTCTCTAATGCCCGGTTTTCAAATAACATGGGCGGTCGCCCATAGAACCTTGGGCGGTCGCCCAACACACCAGAAATCCATAATTCCATTTTTGACAATTCGTTCGATGCGTGTGACCCCATAGGACTATATTATGTTGGCAATGAGTTTGATCACATCGATCCTCATAAGACATGAGCGGACTCTAGCAAGCCATCATGCCTACCCAAATAATATAATATCATGTTCGTTTTTCCTACATAGAACATATCATAATCCCATTGTCACACGATGTTATATTGAACATGAGTCATGGTCCACGTCAACTCATATTGTTCAATGCTTTCTCGTTACTAAGTAAATTGATTAATCGAATGACATTAATCATATTAATTCATTCGGGCATGGCCATGCACTACATCAATCTTACTCACGAGTGGCCAAGCAAACATCTCTCTTTACGAGGAACAATTTCCATCTTGACTTATCATTCTTCCCAACAAGAATCATACCATGCCAATGATAGCCCTTATTGTCATCCGGTTAAAGACAACGTTAAACTATATCAAACATGATATTCATCGAGTGGAAGACGATGATAATCTCAGGTCAAAGGATATCAATGATATGACTATATGAGATCTAATTATGACATTTGACCATGAAATAGATCTCATAATGGGTCAAGTCCAGTACCTTGTTCTCTAACAAGTACCCATGAATCTAATGTGCATCTCTATGCATATAATCATCACATGATTATCCATTAGACTTCATACTAGTGCTTCATAAGTACTAGGGACACAATTATTAATGTAAACATGCAAACACATATAATAATCAAAGAAACAATCTCATATATAAATGAACAATGATATTACATAAAGGTCTATCTCTATAGGCCTAGGACACTAACACCTACAGTGCTTGTATGAATATTTTTTTGTTTGCAATTGATAAGTCAAAATGTTAATATACTAGTACTTAAAAGTCAGTGCCATTGGCACGGGTCAGTACAAAAGGGTAAGCAGTAGGGAAAATAATAAGTGAAAAAAAAAGCAGTTTCTCCATCTATATATTGTTCTTTGTCTGACTATCAATGTACATCAATTAAGCACTCTACATTCAACAAATATTCAAAGATCATTGGCATTAAACATCAACTATCAATTTTTATGCACAAAAATATAGTAAAAGATTTAGAGAAAGATAAAAAGAAAAAATTGTTAACTTGACTCTCAAACGACAAACCCTAACAAAGACAGTAGAAATAAGTAACTTTCTCTCTGCAGGCAGCAACAATCATCTTAAATTGAAAACAACCCCTCTCTACGCTAACATCTCTTGTAGCAACTTTTCGATCGACCTGCTCCAACCGAAGTCCTCCAACAGCTCCCTTTTTTACCTTTACTATACAAAAAAAAAAGAAACAAACAAAGCTTTGACCATCAGATGGCTCTACTTTCGTCAGAGTGAGAAGAGTGGCAGGGTGTGTGAGATAGAGTGATTACCTGAGGTTGAGGGATGCAAAAGGAGAGGTAGTTTTCTTTTGAGTATTTGCTGCAATGTTGCCAATAGATGAAGGTAAGATAAATAATGAAAGAAAAATATTTAATCAAAATGGTTTATGGACATGAGATAAAAAAACAAAACATACTATTGATTATAACCGTGTTTCATCAAGACATCAACACACTTCTTCAAACTCTATTGCACCCTATAATAAAAAATGCATCCTAAATCCCTCCGTTCCTAATTGAATGTTCAAATTTCATTATAAGGGACACTCTAAAAATATGTGCTTTTTATACATTTTAATGAGAAAGCTCCTTAAATATTCTTGTTATCCACTTTCTAAACATTTAGTTTTATGATAATAAAATAAATAGCGAAAACAATTTGATAAAAAACGTAGGGAAATAGTTTTTTTTATCCACCACTTTCTAAACATTTAGTTTTATGATAATAAAATAAACAGTGAAAAGAATTTGGTAAAAAATGTTTAGGGAAAATGTTTTTTGCAAAAAAGATATTCATTTTGGGACAAAAACTTCTTGAATTTGGACATTCATTTAGGGACATAGGGAGTACCACAGATGACCAATCAAGGAATGCACATAAAGAAGAAAAAAATATTTTTTGCCTGGAATACACTTACCTGTTGACCACAACCACAGTACATTATTCAATTCTTGCAACTTCCGGACAGAAGCAAGGGCCCGATTCTTTCACAACATCTAACAGCATATTTCGAAACAAACAAACAAATGAAAATTACAAAATTAACTCTTAAAAATCAATAAACGGATATAAATTAACAAAAAATACACAAATATACATAAACTTCACGGGGAATCAGACTCTCGTATTAAGCAATCAATCAAAATGAATAAGTCCTAAACACAGTTTAATACAAACTCCTTAAACCATTGAAAGATCAATTCAAAACCAAAGCATAAGTCCAATAAATTAACAAACAGATAAAATATACGAAAGCACACATGAAATTCACAATTTTTAGTCCTAAACACAGTTTAAATTGAGATACAAAGCAAGAAACATATACAAATCTTAGAAAGAAAAACCGAAATGCACAAAGCAAATCAATAAACCCTAAAAACTCACAATATGATCAACTCCATAAGAATTAAAAAGAAAATGCTTAAAGAGTAAGAATTCTTATTGGAATCATATCCGTTGAACAAAAATCACTTGGATTTTGGCAGATCCATTTATCATGTATATGTACGTATAATGGTGTTTTCTTTTTCTGCTATCCATCTACTTACTCAACCTGTTCTCCGATCAAGTCAAGACCCACAAGAAGGAACGATACCCCCTGAAATAGCAAGAAGTAGAAATGGATTCCTTGAGCAGACAAAAGGCTCCTTGCTGCTGCTGTTAACAGAAGGAAAGCTAGTGCCAATTCTTTAGTGTATATCCTATTGTGCTTCTTCTTTCGAGCTCTAGTTTCTTTCTTTTTTATTTTTCCTGCATTTCCTCCAAGTCCGGTTCTGAAATACCCATATAGTTCTTCGGTTCTTTTTCAACCAAGGAGATTAGGTCCCCCTCAGAGGAACGGCCCGATTTCTTGGTCACTATCCATTCATATGCACTTCCGAGCTGGAAAAGGCCAGATATCATGGCATTGAACTTGGTCACAGACATGGTGTTCTCGAATAGAAGGTAAGGGACAATGAAGGGAAATGATTTCGGGGCAGGGAGAATATTGAGAAATGACATGGTGGCAGGACGTAACAAACGACCCATGATGGTAGCGTGGCCTCAGGTATGAACATTGTCATGGGAAGAATTATGCAAAAGAGGGTGAATGAATAAAATGGTAGGATCAGTTTTCTTAGGAGGAAGAAGAGAAAAATCATATTGCCTTTCTTCCAAATGCTGATCTGCATAATCCCAAATTATAATGAATGAAATTAATTAGCAAACCCAAACAACAGATACTCTGTGTTAAGTACTTTGAATCGGATGCAATGAAAATAAAAAGGAATAAATGTTTAAAATAATCAAATACCTTTGATTTGATAATGTCGGGTAGGCAGAGCCTAAACAGTTGCATATAACCCTCCGTCCCAAAATTCAAAAACTTTTAATAAACAAAGCAAATAATTACAGCTAATGAACAACAAAACCTTATCATAGACTCTCTTCTTTTAGACATTCTATCAAACAGTCTGTGTGGATTAAGTGTTCCGACCACTGGTCAAGTTTAAAAGAGTGTTTTCCTCCCTTCAAGTTAGTAATATAAAAAAAAATACATTAGTATGGAATGGGGGAAGTAAGTTTGGAATTGGTAAATGTTTGAACTGTGATTAAAGGAAACAACTAAAGCCCTAAACCCACATTTGAAACAAAATCAAACCATGGCCAGATAAAGAAAATTCAAACAAACTTCAGAAATAATTCAATTCAATAATTAAAAGAACAAAAACACCCAACAAAATAATCAATTAGACAAAGAGAGAAAAAAAAATACCTGAATTTACTCTTGGTGTATATATAAAATACAAACCCACGAATAAGGAAATTGTCAAAACCCAAGCAACACAAAAGGGTTCTTGAGATTCTCGCCTGCTACCTCCGCCGCCGCTACACATCCAGCACCGCCGTGTGGACAGGCTAAATCGGAAAGGGAGTAGGGGAGGAGGTGGGAGACGTGGATAAGATGAAGCCATTTTTGTTATTTAGAGAGAGATAGAAAATTTGGGAATTTGTAGAGAGAGAGAGAGAGAGAAAGATGTATTCAATTGGGAGAGAAGAAGGGTCGGCGAGAAGATGGCTAGACAGACGTGGGTGACATATAGACGTGGGTAACTGTTGAGATTTCCTAGCCGTCCGATCAATTTGCCAAGAATCAATATCAGTCCCTCTTTATGTGGAGCTAAGAGGTAGTTAATGCCTTCCCGTATTGTATAATAGATTGATAAATGTAATTTCTAAAGCATCATTTGTAAATGATAGCCCCAGCCCCCAGCATTAGGATCGAATGTGGATAGTGAACTTATAAACATTTGTTATTGTTGTTAATAATATGATTATCTTGATTTAAGAAAACTTAAAACCCTATTACTTAATACTCCCTCCGTTTGGATTTAAGATTATTAATTTTACTTTACACATTTATTAATAAAAAAATCAATGCAAAACAAGTCAACATTAGAAGTAAGTTGAAAATATAATTGTTTAAATCGTTATTCATAAAGTGAGTTGGTGAAAAGTGGATAGGTAAGTAAAAAAAATTGTACAATAATTCTATAAACTTTGTAAGGACAAGATTGCTCAAAATCACTATTCATGCTTTGTTATTTATTAAATAAAGTAAACGAAACTATTAAATTGGGACTAAAAGGAAAGAATTGGGATTTTATAAGCAATTTGGCAATAATTCAAGAAAGTAAGGTGCATTTTGTGAAAATAATATAAGGCAGGATGGAGTGGTTAAAGGATTAACTAGTATTACACCCGTGCGTTAAACACACGGCCTAAATTTTTTCAATAAATTACAGATTCAAAATTATAAGAGTTACTATATCTATCTATAAAGAGTAACGTAGAAATCTTTCTTAAACAAATAAACAACTCTAAAATATATAAGTGCATTAATAATAGTAAAGTTACACATTTTGAAAAATTTCCTTATAGACGACATTTGAGGTTTCATCCACAGTCTTTCCCTCTTCATCTACCACTAATATCTTCAATCCGACACGATTGGTTACCCTAGACAAATCAACATACAACTGACCATGACTAAAAACAGGTCTTTTTAGAAATAGTCCAACATGACTGAGTGACTGACCCTGACTTTTGTTGATTGTCATTGCGTATGATACAACTAACGGAAATTGTCGCCTTTGAAAATTGAATGGTAGACGTAAATCTGATGGAGTTAATGACATTCTCGGGATAAAAACTTTTTCACCAACATTATTGCCGTTCAAAATTTTTGCTTCTACAACATGCTGGCCGAGCCTTGTAATAATTAGTCTTGTTCCGTTGCACAACCCTTCACTATGATCAATGTTTCTCAATAACATCACTAGAACGCCAAATTTAAGACTTATCTGATGATTTGGTAAATCGGAAGACTTTATTGTATTCAAAAACTCTGTTGAATGCATTTCAGCAAAAAAATTAGAATTATTTTCAGAACTGCAAATTGAGTCTGCACTCAAATAAGTTTTACCATCAGACTGATTCCGAGAAATCATGTACTCATTAATTCTCTCGACATCATCAAGTGTTAGTGCAAGTATGGCTCTTCCTTGTAAGTAAGTAACATCTTCAAAATGATCTGTGAATTCAGGATATGTACTATCAACAATAGCCTTAACCAAATTATCGGATGAGTGCAGGAGCAGGTCATCAGGAACTTTTATAGTTGCAACACCATCATTATCACCCAATACTTAAAATCTATTCAGAGAATTTTTTTAGCTCCAATCCACTTGGATCATTCTCAATAGCTTTTAGTCGCATGTTTTTGGTAAGCCTCAAAACCTTGCAATGCGACCATAAATGTGATGAATTGATTGTCGCATTCACAATATCTTGCCTGGTACCTTTTGGAATCACCGGAAGGATTTGCCGAAAATCTCCGCCCATGACAATTGTTTTACCCCCGAACGGTTGATTCAAGCTATCAGGATTCTTGAACCGCATTATATCTCTTAAAGTTCGATCAAGGGCTTCAAAACAATGCCTGTGAACCATTGGAGCCTCGTCCCAAATAATAAGCTTTGTTTTGACCATTAGTTCCGCAAGTGGGCTACCCTGTTTAATATTGCATGTTGAATCCTCAGCCAGAGTTAGTGGAATGGCGAATCTAGAATGACCAGTTCGACCATTGGGCAGCAAAAGAGATGCTATTCCACTAGATGCGACATTCAAAACTATTTCACCCTTAGATCTTAAAGCAGCTGAAAGAATTCTCCATAAAAAAGTTTTGCCTGTACCACCAAAACCATAAAGGAAAAAAATGCCTCCATTATCAGCCTCAACACTCTCCATGATCGTATTGTACGCATGTTTCTGCTCATCGGTACATGATCCTAACAGCTTCTTGCATTCATTAGCTAATAAATCTCTATCATAGTTCATCTCATCCAATATTAGACGATTGTGGAACATTGACGGATCGTAATCATCAGGATAGAGCATAGTTGAGAAATCTTGAAGGCTTTTCCCCCTGTTGTGCAACATCTTTTCGATTTCAAGCAAAGTCATGTTTTTTATCTGTTCCACACTAAGCTGTAATCCTAGTATATTTACAAGAAAATTATATAATAATTAATTGTAAAATGACACAAAAATATGCAAGAAAGATTTTAAAAAATTTGCAATAAAAATAATTAAATTACCTGGATGTTCTAAAATACGTCTACGCATATAGAGAATGTCTTCTGACAAATAATCGAAGCAACTTTCCCAAACATGCTCAGGTCGAGAAAGAGATCCTTGCATCAACAATGTCACAAACATGTACCTCACTTGATGTGCGGATCCCCAATGGCTTGCTTCAATAATACCATCAATGTATTCCTTATCATCATCAAGTAATCCTAGAGCATAACAAGCATCTCTAAAAGTAGGGTAAACATGACCATTAGCAGTCCTTATATCACCATAAGAAGTTGGCCCCCGAACGATATTGAGCAAAGTTTTCAGGTAATACATTTCTCCTTGGCCAGGTGCGACATAGAATATGCGACCTATTTTAAAACCACGTGCCCTTGGCTGCCATTTTCTGTCCTTCGCCATCCAAACAAATTTTGTCGGAAACTCGGCATAGGTCAATCCCATAGATAAATCCTTGTACTTCTTGTTTGCATCCATCCATGCTGTGAACATGCTCTCTCTTGAGGTAGGGCGATCTACAACTTCATCAATATTGTCATCATCTTTAAAAACTATGCTATGTTGACCCTCCAGATGGAAAGACAATCTTTCTACAGAAGGGTTCCTATAATGAATATCATAACCCAACAACCTCCAAGCAGCCTCACAGGGTGATATATACCAGCAATCCAAGTAATTTTGTATCTCATCAACATGACTTTTCCCCTTTTCATCAGAAGCACTTTGACAAAATTTGACAGTAACTCTGTCTTGACCTTTACTTACGTACTTGCAAAGATATTTGATCGATCTAGATTGATTACACCACTCAACATTTATATGAGCCCCATGTTTCATCAACAATTCACGATTGTGAGGGACTATATATCTGTTGTCAAGATGTGTTCCCTTCACAACTATTGTTTGTCCGTTGTCAAGACGCTTATAGCCAGGATATCCATCTTCATCAATAACAGTCTTCTCGGAAAATTTTTTAGGAAAATATTTACTGCAACGGCCTTCAACCATGCATGGAGAGTTCGGTCGAGCTTTGCCACAAGGACCATGCAACATTAACTCCTGTACTGCTGAATAGTAATGCGGATCAGCATCCTCATCTGGAATCTCAGCAGAAATGATATTGTCTATTCTTTGTAATGTAGGATGAGTACCATCATTTTCCAACAAAAGGATGATATGAACATGAGGCAAACCACGCTTTTGCCATTCAATTGTGTAAACCACTAAAAAAGTATTTTAATATCAATATAATTAAAAAAATTGTATATAAACTTATAACCAGTATAACAAAATTTAAATAAAAACCTAATATATTGTAGATAAAAAGTACCTGCTCGCACTGAACCAAAAATTTTATTATGTTGAAGATCATCCATGAGAACATCCAGCTTTGCTTTAAAAATCCGGCACATGATTTCTGGTCTATCTTCAGGTTTTGAATCTTTCGTGTGTAGAAAACGAACTATCTCAGGCCACTTCGGATTACATGTGAATGTAATTAAAAGATTAGGATATCCGAAAAATCTGCATATGGCCATTGCATCTTGATAATTTTGAATCGTATATCGAGCACTTCCGGTGTAGCTAGATGGCAAACAAATTCGTTTACCGCGCGAAGCCGGATCCCTCTCACCCTTCAGCAAAGCATTAGCCAAACCATTGTACATTTCACATCTAAGTTGTTTCTGATGAGTTCTTATGAAAGTTAAACGGCCAGTTTCAACCATTGTCCAAGCATCCACCAAAAATTGTTGAGTTAG
Source organism: Adenophora triphylla var. japonica (assembly GCA_022495995.1). Classification (NCBI taxonomy): domain Eukaryota; kingdom Viridiplantae; phylum Streptophyta; class Magnoliopsida; order Asterales; family Campanulaceae; genus Adenophora; species Adenophora triphylla. Next base: position 47,448 of record JAFEMH010007206.1, on the reverse strand, counting down.
TCTACCAGAGAAAAAAAGGTTTGGTGATTCAGAATCCCTTTCGTGAATTCTGTACGCAAAAAATTCTCTCATACTCAACTTGTAACGACCACCAACATTTGATTCTGGATCAACATCTCGTAATAAAATATCTTCTCTATAACCATCTTGACCGAATAAAAAAATCAATGGGTACTGCAAACCTAAGTACGATGGGTGCAGTTCTGTAATCCTTTTCAGCAATCCAGTGCGTGTCTCAACAACAATATCCCTATCACCAGTTAGAGAGTCAAAATCACCGACCAACAACATTGCAACATCATCCTTTTGCGGAAGGTCATAGTGCCTACCATCAGATTTTCGTCGTCCAATAAGTCGTAGCTTGACATCATTTTCAACATTTTGACGGACAGAATCTCGTACCATTCTAAACGATTTCACGAGAATATTGTGCTCATCAAGTATATTTTTCAAGTCATTGACGATTTCTTCAAGCAAGTTGCCTGTCAATGAATCTTTGCTACAAGTTGAAGAAAGAGAAAAACAGTTTAGCAAAATAACTTCTTAAGCCAAGGGTAAAAAAAATGATTTATAAGTTGTAATATATATATATATACTTACTTAAAAGAAAGTATTATGTTTTGTACTTCATGCTCAGTGTCATAAATATAAAGCTGTGCAAATTTAGGAGGCTTTTCTTCAGGTGGTATCAAACTACCAATGTAGTGATGATTTTGTCCATATAACTTGAAGACGGGCGGACTGTTTCCTTTGTTAATGCCATAATCAACTTTACCTCCCATAGAAGTAAATGAAAACATCATATTATAAGAACGAATATTTTACTTGAATAGTCTGCTTTTGTCATTTTTGCCGTACAACAACTCCTTAAATAATGAAGGCGGTTCTGGCATCGGCGGCAACTGAACTTTTCCTTTCATGCAGCAACCTGAGAAACTGGGAGTTGCTGTTTTGTATCGTTTATTCAATCGCTCCTCATACCAAAAGTTTGCATTGCAATATTCACATTTGGTAGAAGGATCACCCAAGTCTATATATTCTGTCTCAACAAAAAATGTCGAATAAATTTACCAAATGTATATAAAGTTATTAAAAATTTATTAAATATTTTTTAATAATAATCTTTATAGAAGTCTGTAACTTAAACTTACCTTGTGTGAAGTACGAACTTATATCAACATTTATGTTGGAATTTATCACAGGAAAAATTATTCTTCCTATCAAATGTAAAGAAAGATATTTAGTATTAAGATTTTAAAAAAAAGGATCAAACCAAAAAAATTTATGACTTTTAAAAAAAAAATTATAAAAAAGTTCTATCAATACCTTTACGCTTTCTTGTTCCTTTTTCAATTGATTTCACTATGGAAGTTGATCCAACTTTTGGATTATTTGAATTCAAAACTGTTGAAGTTATTGTTGTTCTCACTGATTTGATAAAAATTGAAAACAAATAATTAAAACTCAGTACAAACATAATATAAGATATAAATTTAATTTATAATGTAAAATTACATTTATCGTCGCAGTTTGAAGAATCTTCGTCATTGGTAAGGTCAATTACAGTCGAAGTAATTTGACCTAGAAAAAATGTAAGATAAATAACAATTAATATTTACATAAAAACTCTATACATATAAAATATTAGGAAAAAAATAATGGATAAATTAAATGTAAGCATACCATTTCCCTGCAATTCCTCATAGTTATGAGATTGAGATTGAAGTATGGAATTTGAACCTAATTGTTGATTTGTAGAGCTAAAAAGTTTGGGGGATATTGAACTATTTACTGATGAAAATCTATAAACATCTTTCCATATGCCAATCCCTTTATCATTTCCTGAACAAAAAATCTCTTAAAATTTATCAATGAAGTTTTTATGATAAATAATCTTGATATATATATATATATAAAGTGAATCATACCGTTGATTATATCCGATAATGGTTGACATGAAGAACTGTAACGATCAATTCCATGACCACCTCCATTTTTGTTCACTTATGGAGAAACATTTTCTGCATTTAATTTATGAATATCTATTAAGCAAATAAAAATAATAATATTTAATCGTCAAAATATATTTGATGAACTTTCATGTAATTAAGACACATGACAATGATTACAGAGTTACTTATATGAATACATCAAATACTCCACTAAATACAAGTCTTTTTAATGACAATATTTAGTATCCTCAAACCATGTTGATTTATGACCCTAAACAATGCAACGTACAATTGACCATGAATAAATTAAAATAATTACTATTAGCATAAATGTTAATATAACTATCTCATTTGATTTGCATGACTGTCATTAAATAAAAATAATTATCTCATTTCTAAGTAATTAATATTATCAAGTATCAACAACCCTATTTTTTCATTAATTTGTTTCTTAATTTTTTTTTTTTTTGATATAAAGTAAATAAAATAGTAAGCACATAGTACAAACTAATAAATTAAAACCAAAATCAATCTAAGTATTTTCAGCCCAATAGGCCCATTTTAAAGTTCAAGCCCACATAACTTAATTTAAAAAATAAAAAAAAATATATATAAATTAAACCTAACCCTAAAACTCCTTTAAAAAAAAAAAAACAAACCCTAATACTCCTTATCCTTATCTTCACCGCCGCTACCTCTTATCATCTCAAAAATCAGATCGTTTCACTTTCTCTCTCTAACCCCAAACTCAGATCGTTCAATTTCTCTCTCTATGCCGCCGTTGAATTTTTCTCTATGCCGCCGTCCAAACTTCCCTCACCCTCTTGAACTCTCCATTTTATTTCGATCTACCTAACCCTAAAAGACGATCATAAACACCGCCGCTAATTTGACTTCTCACTCTAACTATTCCTCTCTCTCTTCTCTTGAAGCGGTATCTATTCCCCTCTCTCCACGGTTCTTTGTATCTCTCTCGACGGCGGCGTTCATTCATTCACATTGAAAAATTCAATCGATCAATCTACTGCCTCTTTTATCGAACAACAATCAATTTCTCCATTTCGACGCTTGATAATCGGTAAATCTCTATCTTCCTTGTCTATGTGTTCAATTTTATTTAAAAAATCTTCATTAATTTGAATTTTTTAGTAAAATCGGTTTGTATTTCGATAAAATTGTTCTTTTCTATGTTTTATATTCTCGGATTTAGGGAAAATATATTTAAATTTATAGGAGATTAACGAAGTTTTAAATTTTTTTCTTGATTATATAATATATAGTACATAACAGTAAAGATCTACGTTGTGTATGTTAGCGCCGGCTTATATATTTTGATTATATCGTGTTATTATAGTCATATATTTAAAATTATATATAGATTTGAAGAAACTAAACAGATCTGGTTAAAAAAGTAACTATTTTCATTTTCGGTTTAAAGAGATATTTATATAGTTTAATTCACGATTATTGTTATGTTTAAGATGTATGACGTTGACTACAGGTTGTTGTACAAGATCTACATATATTAGCTTTTTAAATGTAGATATCCAGGGAAAAAATCTGCCACTAAATAGAGAATTTTTTCTTTTAACTGTTATTTGATAATTAAAATTATAACTTCAGGAAATAGTAACAGAAGGTGTAATCAGTTACGGAGGCAAAAAAATTGAATCTGCAAAACATTTTTTTTTAAAAAAAGGTCAAGATATGGAGTACTAATTGGAAAAAAGCAATATAGAGGCAAACAATTAAGGTATAAATGACCAGTTATTGAACAATAAAAAATGGTATAATTCGTTTTGGAAAATTACCTTTATCAGCATCATTACTTTTCTGCTTAACTCTTATAGTTCGTAATTTACATGAGATTCTTGAAGTGGAATGCTAAAATACTATAGGGCTATCTGAGCAGAATAGATGGGGTAGTGCTGAGAGCCCTTATTACTCAACCATTATCCCAATTACTCAAGATCACTCATCTGGAAAATCTTATTACATAGTATACAGTTCAGTAAAGTTAGATGATCATTTTTCCTTCATGGCAACGATAAATGCTATTCCCTCTGTCCCTAAATGAATGCCCAAATTTCACTTTGAAAAATATTTGCAATTGCAAGCAGTTTATATTTTTAGTACCAAAAGTACATAAAAATTGCTAAATGATCTCATCATCTAGCATCGTAGATCTAAGTGTGAAATAGAACTTTTTGTGGAAGGATTTATTAACTTTCCAAAAAATTGGACATTCATTTTGGGACATTGTTTTTTTAAATTTGGACATTCGTTTAGGGGTGGAGGGAGTAGTAGCTTCTTTCCCTGCTACTATGGAAGAATGTTAACTCTGAAATAATGAATGCATTGACCAATTTTATGACTTATGTTGGCTCTCATATTTTTACCCCCAATTTGACACTCTTATCTGAATATTATCCATTAACTTTGCAGCAACAATATCTTGGGGAAGGGTTATTCATCTATCTTATCCTTTACAGTAACGGACATTAACACTACTGTATCAAAGCTAATGTCTTTAGGAGTAGAATTGGATGGTCCCATCAAATACGAGGTTCATGGTAAGGTACAACAATCTTGGCTTCCTACTTACACCATTGTAGAAATTGCGATCATTCTCTCTCTCTCTCCTTCACATACAGATACACACATGCGCATTCATGTATTGTAACGTGGGCAAGTTGGAGCTGTTCGGTGTATTGATGGGCATATATTAGGTCTTTACGAGCCTGCTTAAAAGTGTCAGTCAGTTGTATATTAGCCAAAACAAATGATTTTTTTTCCAGAAAAGCGAGTGCTGCTAATCAAATTGGAGATGCACTGGCACATATAATCTCATTTATCCCATTGTATTTTGGCAGCACACAGTTCTTTCTTGGGTTAATTTCACTTCCCACCCCTGAGTTTTGGATTAGTCTCACTGCCCCCTAAGGCTTGTTTTCGACTCCCTTTCCCCCTTTAGTCAATTCATATAAGCTAATGAACTATTTTACCCCCGAAATCTCTGATATAATTTGGACTTTTGCATTGAGGACTAAAATAGCATGTTAGGGGCTAGAATAGTCATTTAACTTGTATAAAATTGGCAAAAGGGAGAAAGTGAGATGAAATCAAACCTTGGGGGGGTAGACAGTGAAATTAACCTGTTCCTTCTCCAAATAGATTGATTAATTGTGGGGAGCACATAAAATGTGAGAATTGAAAATTTTAGGCGTTTTAGTAACAAAATTTATCAGATTCATTAGGGTTTCAAAGTGAAAGAATTGTTTCGTTCACCTTTAACATCATGGAAAAATATCTTTCACTAAATAGGGAATTTTATCTTTAAACTGTAATTTGATAATTAAAATTATAACTTCAGGAAATAGTAACAGAAGGTGTAATCAGTTACGGAGGCAAAAAAATTGAATTTGCAAAACATTTTTTTTAAAAAAAGGTGAAGATATGGAGTACTAATTGGAAAAAGCAATCTATAGGCAAACAATTAAGGTATAAATGACCAGTTATTGAACAATAAAAAATGGCATAATTCGTTTTGGAAAATTACCTTTATCAGCATCATTACTTTTCTGCTTAGCTCCTATTGTTGTAGATCTTGTAATCCTCATTTTGCTTGCTTAGCCTTCAATGGATGCTTTTGTTCCTTGGATATCTCAATTTTGTATAGAAATTTGACTTAATTTGAGGAGATTTATATTATATGAACAAATTCTTTGATGTAGAGTTAATTTGTTTGAGTATATATGTATTTATAAGAAAAAAAGTTGTGTGTACAGAAGGATAATGAACAGGCATATAGTTTATAATAATTGCAATTTTTTGGAAATTGCAATTGAATTAAATTTACTTACTTTATTCTTGCTTTACTATATTTTGAAGTCCAATGGTTTCTGTGAGTATCATACTATTATTGACTGATACACTGAATTGTTGATAGATGACATTAAGTCATCAATTACCTTAAAGATTTTGTGATTTGTATTAAACTTTGAAACTGATTACACAAAGTGGGAACCCTTCTCAGTTTTGGTGTCAAGTAGAACATCTCTATCCATGCTTTCTTGAAGTCTGCCTTTCGACAACTTAGTTGAAGCCGCTTCATTGTAACATCCATGATCCGTGCAGACTGCAGTAGAAATTATGTTCTTTTGTACATTCAGTGTTTCAATGTTTTCTTTTGTAATTGGCCCTGTTGAACACTCATCAGACAAAACAAACTCGAACAAAATCCCATTGTCTATAGAGTTCAGATAAGAATCAATACTATAAGTGTCTATTTTCTCAAACATTTTACCATAGAAGCATATTTACTATAATGCCAAATATCTTCCTCCAATAGATGCCAGTCCAAATATATGACATCTGATGCACAGGGAGGCTGTGGATTCAGCCCTGTTATTATCTCTTTTACAGCCGCTTGCAGTGACCACGTTTTCCCATGATTAGGAAAAATAGGAATAGGCAGTGACTTGAAAGCATCGTCTTTCAGAGTGAGTTCAGTACTAACAATCACTTCATCATAATCTGCTAACCTGAATTTGGTGGAACAGTTTGATGAGAATTGTTATTGAAGTTTGGTGGGGTTAGTGGGGAAGTGGGGAAAGTTGGTGGCTAGTGGTGGGGTTGGTCATTCGCATGAATTGTTTGACTTTTGTTCCAGTAGTAGTTGAGCATGTAAAGAGGATCATTGGCCATGAGTATTGTCTTCTTTCTTATTTCCTTTTTTCAAAGATAATTATGAATAATCTTGTGATTGCTTTAATTATTCTTCACCAAATATTGACAACATAATCTTTTGAATACATTAGTGCAGTTACATTCAACAACATTATAAGGCTTGCTTTCGGAAATCGGTTTGTGAACTCAGAGTGTGTGATTGATGAGCAAGGTCTGGAGTTCAAGGCAATTGTTGGAAATGGATTGAAGTTAGGTGCATCTCTTGCTATGGCCAAGCATATCACATGGTTCAGATGGTTTTTCCCAGTTGAAGAACAGGCATTTGCAAAGCATGGGGCCCGTCGAGACAAGCTCACCCGCTCTATTATGGAAGAACATACTCTAGCTCGTCAAAAGAGCGGCGGGGCCAAGCAACATTTTATTGATGCTTTACTTACTCTTCAACAACAGTAGGACCGCAGTGAAGATACCATCATTGGCCTACTCTGGGTACGCACAGTTTTCCTCTTTATCATTTACGGCTTTGCTGTTGTTCTCTGAATGAGTCTGAATCATTCTTAGGTATAAGTTTAGGATTTTATGATGGGTATTTTTGGGATCGACATTGGGTAATAATACGGGTTATTTCACAGCCGACCCTGAGGTTTAGACAAGTCTATAGCTCTCTGAGGTTTGGTTTTCCTCTTTGTTTTATTTAAATGAAATACTATTTTACCCTCAAAACTTTGAAGAGACCAATTTAATATTTGAAGGAGATTTATGAGTATAATAATCATTTTATTTATATAAAATAAAAGGGATAGGTGATATGAAACCAAACCTCTGGGGAGAAACCTCAGGGTATGGGAAGTTGGGTCAATCCGTAAGAATATACTGATTGTGGATTTTGATACATTGCTTAGATTAAATGTATTCTTTGATTGTATATATTACAAAATTTAGCATACATAATTTAGAGAATGCGTAAAATATATTTTCACAACTTCGTAAAATATTTTGAAAATGGACACTCATTGGGTAATAATACGTAGGGCTGAAATTCCATAGGGCTGATTATTATTAGGTGAAGATAATTGATGTTTGTTGCAGTTTATTTTGAAATTTGACTTAGATCAAGGAAAAATGGTAATGAGAAAACCTAATAGTCCATGAAAATGAGAAAACCAAATCAAAAAACAATTGTTCCTGGAATTTATATTCCAGTTTCAAAAACTAATCATTCCTAAGCATCAATAGTTTTAAAACAAAAGCAGAAAATAAAATGGGTCTTAAACACCCTATCAATTTTAGTTCTTCTCTATCTTGACTGCCTTGAAACTTTTGGACTGAATTTTCGTTGAAGATCCACCATCCTCCACCATAGTGCTTGTCGCAGTATCATCCATAAACCCTAATCGTCGTTTGGTTCCACCACTGTTTGGAGTCTTGTCTTCGTTATCATTCACAGAATCATCTATCTACATTATGCAAATATGTTTCTTTAAAATTAGGTAAAATAAAAAATTTATTGTATTATTTAGAATGTATATAATAAGAACTAAGTACCTCAATCACTTCAATGCCAGCTTCCTTCAAAGCCTTCAACACATCGTCTCTCTAATCATTTAAAAAATGGATTAGAAATTTTTTTCATTTATGAATTGAATTGATAAAAACATTTCATAAATCACCTTGCAAGCCAAGATGCTTGTTTTTGTGTACTTTTCAACTATCTCTTTGTCATCACAAACCAATCCAACTGAGTAAGTGGTATCTTTACCACTTAGGTTTTCAGGCTTTATCTTAACCTTAAAAATTGCTGTCCTTCCAACCAAGGCCGTTATCTCGTCAAGTATAAATTTGTGACCAACTCCATTACTTGAAAACTGAAGAAAAAAAAAACCAGTCAGTTTAAACTATAAAAAATGTAAAAGATGAAAAGATTGTTTTTTTTCTCTAATATACCTGTACATACCAAAAGTGTCGAGCTGGGCCAAGCAAATAAAGCCCAACTCTCAAAGCAACTATTGCCTCGGCATATCCAGTGGGCTAGGCCCAATCAGTACCTGGCCCAAGGCCCATCTCATGCATCAGTCAACTAAGTTTATTGTTCGACCTACAAAGGTCCCGACCTAACTTAGTCCGACCTTATGATCCAAACTCTAATACGGGTACGATCCATGCTCTACCCGCCAGTCAGGTCGACCCTTCTTCAAATGGCGACCTCGACCTAATCCTCAAGCGTCGAGCTAACTAATGTGGACGCACGTGGGACAATTCTTTCCATAACCGCATCCCTATAAATCAGGGACCGTTACCGGCACGTTCACATTACTGGTAACTGCCACTAAAATCACGGAGCTCACGTAGCACTACCAAATATATGACGGTCATCACCTATAAATACATCATCACAACCAACGGTGAAAGGTAACTGCAATTTTGTTATCTGAATATTCATTAATTCAATACATTTTGCTCTCCCATTATCAAACACTTACTCTCACGCCCGAGGGTCTAAGCCGGAGACACATCCGGCTAGTCGTGGGTTCTGATTTCAGGTTAAAGAGCCAGGTGATCAGTCCTGCCACGTGGAGGAAGATTGATAAGCACTTTTCTTGCGGCATCAGTTTGGTTCCATTGCCGGGAATCGTGCTTTAGCTTGACCTCGAAATTTTTTTCACCCTACAACAATGGTGACTTCAGACGGACATGTATCCGAGGCTTCACTCGGGCACGAAGAAGCAAACAACAACGCAAATGCAAATGCTGAAAACACAAACCTACCTCCTCCCCCACCAAATCGCCCTCATGGTAGAGCAACACGCTCTACCAGTGTTGCTGATGGCAGAGGATTGCCCGATACGAGAAGAGGGAAACGACACATGGAGGGACAAGGAGTTCCACCTCCTCCTAAGCGTCCAACCGCTCATTTGAATGTTGGAAATAGGGCAGGTCCCTCATCCAACCCATTGAGTAGAAAGGAAATGCTGTTGGAGCGAGCCCAGATTCTAGCTGAATTATTGGCCATGGAGGAGGCCGAGCAGGCGGATAGAAGGTCAGAGAGGGTGGCTCCCTCTCAAATTTAAAACAGGGAACAGGCCAGAAGTGCTAGGCCTAATGAAGCCGTGGGACAGAACGGCGATAACAGGGTAGTGCAACGGTTCCATCCCTCATTCATGTGCCAAGCAACGACCTAAGGGCTAGCCTCACCAGGAACAGGGAACAGGAGGCTCAATCAGATTTGAGGACACATTTAGAGGCCAATAGAAGCCGACGTGGTTCGCCTGCCAGGACACAAAGATCATTGTCTCATAGGGATAGGAATGGGCGCAGGTCGCCTATAAGGGATGAAAGGCGCAGGTCGCCATCCGGAGATCATAGGCGCAGGTCGCCTCTCAGAGATGAAAGACGCAGGTCGCCACTAAGAGGTGACAGACATAGATCGCCAATTCGATCAGAAAGGGCTCCTTCTCACGAGAGATAGGAGAAGCGGGCGAGTAACTCCCCCTTAAGTGAGGGTCGGAGGTCGAACGTCGTTCCCACTGCGGGGAGATGACGGACCCGAAGCTAGGGAATGGTTGTTGATGAAAAGAAGTTCGAACAATGGGAGGAGGAGAAGAAAAAGATTCGGAAAGGTCGAACGAATTGACTTTGCTCTTCGACCCTTATCCAAGGACACGATTGACGATCGACCTCCCGTTTGGTTTTAGATTGCCCCTCCTAGAAAAGTACTCGGGGGCCACCAATGCAAAAAGCCACGTAGCACACCTAGAAGCTACCATGTGTTTTGTCGCCAATGAGGACGACAATATGTGCAAAGCCCTCATAAGCACACTCACATGAGCAGCCCTAACTTGGTTCAACAGTTTAGCAGCTGGTAGCATCTCCTCCTGGATGAGTTTGAGGACAAAATTCCTTGAGCGTTTCTCAACTGCTGGAGCTCGGAAGGTGACTGTCACCGACTTAAACAACTTGGTGCAAGGGAAGAATGAAAGCTCCATGAGCTACTACACCAAGTTTAAAGAAATGGTTGACAAGATTGAGGAAGATCTCACTGACAGGGAGGTGATCAATTGCTTCCGGAGTGGCATTTCCTCGGAAGACATGGATTATGAACTAACGGTTCGTACTGTCACCACTCGACAAGAGTTGTTTGAGAAGGCTTACAATGTGGCATTAGCCGAGGAAAGGAAAGAAAAGAAGAATGGGAAAGGTCCCAAGGGTGAGGTCGCTGACGACAAGAAAGACTCAGCCAAAAATGGAGGAAACAACAAAAATGGTAAGAACAGGACAAGGGCGACAGAGAAAGTGCCTGAAGTTTTCACTCCCCTGATGGTGAGTCGAACAGAGATAATGAATGCGGTCGAGTTGGCCCCACCTGCCCCCATGAACCCAGGCAACAAGTTCAGGAGAGACAATAGCAAGTACTGTGATTACCACAAAGACACGGGTCATCTTACGGAGGATTGCTTGGGATTGAAGCGTATCATCCAAAGAATGGTCGACCAGGGAAGGCTCGAAGCATATGTGAAAAGGCCTCAAGCTGGTGGAGGCGAGCAGCCAGCAGGTGGACAGTAAGGACCAAGGCAACCTAGATTAAATTTGGGGGTCATTACAGAGCAGGCTAGCAACACAGCCATCAAGCATAAAATATTTCAGCTCAATAAAGCCCCACATATGGCGGCTAGGGAGCAAGTTCTCGTCATCCCAGGTCTAATCGACGGATGTACGACGAGCAGACTCTTAGTCGACACGGGGGCCTGCAAAGACATCTTGTTTTACAAGACATTTCAGGAGATGGGCCTTTCTAACGAGCAGCTCGAAAGATACGATGGCAGATTGGAAGGTTTCACCAACCATCGAGTTGATGCCAAAGGCCAGATTGAGCTTGACGTCGACCTAGGCCAATACCCCCACAGGGTCGTATCGAAGGTACAATTTATTGTGATAGATGTGAACAGTGACTATGCTGCTATACTTGGTATTCCAGGTCAGGTCGCGCTTGGAATGGTGGCATCAATCCCCCACCAACGAGTCAAGTTTCCTACACCTGCTGGAGTAGGCTGTGTACAAGGCACAGCTCGAGCCTACCTGGATCATGTTCTTCGAGAAAGAAAGAAGAGGGAACTAGAGATAGAGACGGCAGATGGTTACTTAAAGTTGTCCTAGTCAGTCACCAAAACTACCCGCCTATCTACGATCACCAATGTGGAGGAGTCGACCTATCGCTCAAGTGACGAGGTCATGGTTGAGTCGACACGTCACTCCGAAGTCACACCGGTCGATCCAGACGTAGTTATGGTCGACCAAGTCATCATAGGCGACCTATGCCTCCAGATCGACAATAACTCGGGGGCCACCACCACCAGTGAGGTCGCAGATAAGTTGGATGATATGATAGCTGAAGAAGCTCCACACCTGGGGGCCGAGGAGAGACAAAGGGTCAGAGAGATCATCGTTGAGACCCTGCAGTTCAGATATGGTCTAGAGCTGGAGGTCGTGGATGAGCTAGAGTCAGTAATCACCAACCCTTCCTACCCCGACCAAAAGATTCAGATTGGGAAACAATTGTCTGCTGAAGAAAGGCTAGAAATCATTGAGCTTCTCAAAGAGAATAATGATGTCTTCGCATGGCGAGTAGAAGATATGAGGGGAATCAAGGAAGAGGTCGCCGTCCATAGGCTTGAGGTCAACCCGACTATAAAGCCCAGACCCCAGAAATTGAGAAGCTTTGCTCGTGATAAGGAAGAGGCCATAAAAGCTGAGGTACAAAAACTTTTGAGTACAGGTATAATTAAAGAGGCCACTCATATAACCTGGTTGGCCAACGTGGTCATGGTGAAGAAGTCAAATGACAAATGGAGGATGTGTGTCGACTTTACCACCCTAAACCTTGCCTGCCCAAAGGACAGCTACCCTCTTCCTAGAATCGACAAACTTGTTGATTCCATTGCTGGCCACTCTACCCTCAGCTTCCTGGATGCTTACTCGGGTTACCACCAGATAAAGATGCACGAGGATGACGTTGTGAAAACAGCCTTCCAAGCAGCTGGAGGCATCTACTGCTACAACATGATGCCGTTTGGATTGAAGAATGCAGGGGCGACTTATCAAAGAATGGTGAATAAAGTCTTTGCTTCACAAATTGGCCGAAACATGGAGGCCTACGTCGACGATATGGTCATCAAAACTAAGGCTGGACGTCACGTGGTCGACCTTAAAGAAACATTCGCCAACTTGCGAACAAACGACATGAAGCTCAACCCTAGCAAGTGTGTCTTTGGTGTAGCAGCTGGCAAGTTCCTTGGATTTATGGTGTCTCAGCGAGGCATAGAGGCTAACCCGGAGAAGATCAAGGCTCTAGTCGACATGAAGGAGCCAACCAGCGTAAAGGAGATGCAGCGACTTAACGGCAGGGTGGCAGCCCTAGGTCGTTTTATAGCCAAGTCGGCTGAAAGGTCTCTCCCCTTCTTTAAATCATTGAGGGGGACAAAAAACTTTGAATGGACGGCCGAATGTCATTCGTCGTTCCAACAACTCAAAGAGTACCTTGCTACTCCTCCCCTATTGAGCAGTCCGATCACTGGTGAGACCTTGTTCGTGTATCTATCTGCGGGAGACAAGTCAGTAGCAGCAGTCTTGGTTAGAGAAGAAGAAGGTCATCAGAAACCAGTGTACTACGTCAGCAAAGCCTTATCAGATGTAGAGGGCAGATACTACAACGCTGAGAAGGTCGCTTATGCTCTAGTCGTAGCTTCAAGGAAGCTGCGAGCTTATTTCTTGGCTCATCCCATCGTGGTGCTCACGAACGCACCCTTAAGAAAGATTCTTCATAAACCAGAGAGTTCAGGTCGCTTACTCAACTGGTCAATTGCCCTCACGGAATTTGACATCGAGTATCGACCTCGAAAGGCATTGAAAGCTCAAGCTCTTGCAGATTTCTTGGTCGAGCTGACGTTCACCAAGGAAGATAGTGAGGTGCGAGCTCAGAAGGAAAAAGTCAAAGGGAAAGAGCCAGAGTCCCAAGTCGTCACTAACCTACCCGACGATTGCTGGAGGGTCTACTCAGATGGGTCAGCCACCAAAAGTGTTAGTGGAGCTGGAATTGTTTTGATTGAGCCAGAGTCTGGGATCGTGTACGAGGAATCACTAAGGTTCAAGTTCGATGCATCCAACAATCAGGCGGAGTATGAAGCCCTGGTGGCAGCCATAGAGTATGCCAAGTGCTTTGGTGCGACTAAAATCATGGCATACTGTGATTCCCAATTAATAGTCAACCAGGTTAGAGGCGAGTACGAGGTACTTAGTTCCACTCTGATCAAATACTGCGACCTGGTGAAAGAGTTGATAAAAGACTTAGAATTCTGGGAGATCCAAAGGATTGGTCGAGAAGACAATGAGTTAGCCGACTTGCTCCCAAAGCTAGCTACATCGGACGAGCCACATGAAGAGCCCATCTCTTACCTGGAGAGCCCAGCTTATGAAAGGGTCAAAATTCAATGCATAGAAGATCCCTCAAGAAATTGGGTTTATGAGAAGTGCTGGATTGAAGAAATGAAGGCGTACCTAGAAAGTGGCGAGCTACCTGATGACGAGAAGAAAGCTCGAGCTGTCAAAAAGAAAGCTCTGAGATATGTCATTCAAGGAGGTGAGCTATTCAGAAGATCCTACACTTGACCGCTATTAAAGTGTATCCACCCTCAAGAGATCACTATGCTGATGCATGAAGTACACAGTGGGATTTGTGGTGGACACCCGGGGGCCAGGACCCTTGCCGACAAGTTGATTACTTTGGGATACTACTGGCCACACATGAGAGCTGACACTCATAACTTTGTTCAACAATGCGATCAATGCCAAAGATTTGCCAACCTACCTCATGTGCCTACAACAGAGCAGACTCCTGTGATCGCTGCTTGGCCCTTCGATATGTGGGGCGTCGACTTGATTGGACCCTTCCCTCCCGCCCGGGGAAATTGCAAGTATGTGATCGTTGCCATTGATTATTTCACCAAGTGGGTCGAGGCCAAGCCATTAGCTCGCATCACAGAGGAAAACGCCATCAACTTCATTCATGATTTCATTTGGTGTCGATTTGGTTTTCCTCGAGCCATAGTGTCTGACAACGGCCTGCAGTTCTCCAGAGCCTTCGAAACAGAGATGAATCGGGTAGGAATCAAACATTGGCAATCTTCTGTCGCCTATCCTCAAGGAAATGGGCAAGCTGAAGCAGCGAATAAACTGGTTCTATCTGCACTCAAGACAGGTCTCGTAGGTCGACGCAATAACTGGTTGGACGAACTCCCCTTGCTCTTTGGGCAGTTCGCACAACCACTCGGGGGCCTATGGGGGAAACCCCATTCGCTCTCACATATGGATCAGAGGCCATGGCACTGCCGAGCTCGATTTCCCTCTTGCCCAGTGACATTCTTTGATCAAGAGCAGAATGATATCAACAGATTGATCGACTTGGACTTAGTCGAAGAGAAGCGAGATACGGCTTATCTTCGAATGGTTAACTACAAGCAGCGGACTAAAAGTTACCACGACAAGAAGGTGAAGGCCAGGTCATTCCAAGTCGGAGATCACGTGTTGAGAAAGATCGAGGCAACAGGGAGAAGGACCCAACAGAACAAGCTATCTCCTAACTGGGAAGGTCCTTACATAGTTACTCGAGTCGTCAAAGAAGGAACTTACATGATAGCTCATCCAGATGGTGAAGAGTTGAAGCATCCATGGCACGCTACTCACCTCATCAAGTACTACTTCTGAAGGTTCAGGTCTACTACTCAGTTCAAGGTTAAGGCAATTCCCAAGATTGAAATTTGTCATATTTCTAGCTTTCCATTGATGTAAACGTTTCTCTACTTCAATAAAAAGAGCATTTTATTCGACCAAACATTGTGTTACACTAACCCCAACAAGCTCGACTCTTAGTCAGCTTCGTTTCAACAAGCTCGATTCTTAATCAACTTCGTTCCATTAACAAAGCTCGACTCTTAGTCATCTTAACTTTAACAAGCTTGATTCTTAATCAGCTCTGTTTATTTAACAAGTCCGACTCTTAGTCGACTTCGTTCTAACAAACTCCACTCTTAGTCAGTCTGTTCTAATTAGCTCGATTCTCAATCAGCTTTATCCCTTAAAACAAGTCCGACCTAGGGTCAACTTCGTTCTAATAAGCTCGACCCTTGGTCAGCTTTAATAGTTTGAGCAGGTTCGACTCATAGTCAATCTCGTTCACGAAAATTTATACAAGACTGAGGTCGATTAAATCAGCAAAGATCAAGTCGCCTCTAGGCTTAAGTTGTCTCATTCATCCTATCATATCTAGCTCGACATCTACATGCTAACATCAAAAGCATAGAACATACAAGGATATGGAGTCAGCTACGATTAGATATAAACAAGTCTCCCAAAGGCGGGCTAAGACTTGTACAAAATAGAAATTATGAAGTTCCATGCCTCCCAAAAGTTGGGCCCAGGCATTCAAATAAGTTAGCCAATAAAAAACAAAAAATTGTTTTGGAACTTGTTCTTTACATCATCAATATAAAAACGACCTAGGAATCCTGGCCAGCGTCAGCTTGATCATCATTAGCAGCTCGACCCTCCCCATCTTCTTCTTGTTGCTGGGGGCCTATGGGTTTGCCCGACTCTGAGTAGACTTGCTGATCAGGTTCTTCTTCCATAGTGGCGGCGTCTTCAAGCTCTTGCAAAACAACATCAAAATTCCTCTCGGCAATTGGGGGAGCTTCCCACTTCTCACAACCATCCTCTTGGTCTTCCTGGGCGATGAAGGCCAAATCATTCTCAAGATAGGGAACAATTGAGTGTCCACCACGGGCCGACATGTCATATTGGGCTTCAGAGAACCAACGAGCTAATTGCTCGAGGGTGACTTCAGCGGTTGGATCCACCAAAGCCCGACGCGCCATATGACGTTTACCCACCTCCAGAAAGTCCTGGGCCTTGGTGACAATAGCATTGTAATACTCATCTCCCTCTTTGAACTGATCAACGGCATCTTTAGCAGCAGCTTTAGCAGCAGTCTGGAGGTCTTCTTGCCATTTCACCCGTTCAAGTCGATGTTCTTCATGCAGCTCGACCAAGAAGGTGTCCTTCTCCTTCAAAAGCTTGGAAACTGTTGTCAGCTCCGTCTTAGTCTTCTCAAGCTCTTTCTTCTCAGTATCCCTTTCCACCTCCACTTCCTTGAGCTTGGACTCTGCAGCTTCAAGATCTGCCAGGGCTTTCTTCTTCACCATCTCCAAGGCCTCATATGAATTATCCAGGTCGTTGTACTTTTCCTTCATATCAGCCAACTCCTGTGCCTTCTTGGAGTAATCATGCAAGGCCTGCCTCTCCCTTTCAATGTACGCCCTCCAAGAGCTCTTCACTTGCTCGACCATGGTGAGATTCTACATTTAAAGGAAACCAGGGAAGTGTTAGCTCGCAAGTCAAGTTGATTAACTAAAAGAACAAGCGACTAGACAGAAAGGGAAAGTAAAAAATCACCTCGCAATGCACCATCCCAGAGCGAGCTGAGAATTCTTCAGGGGTGATCCCCTTATCAGCAAAATGAGCTAGGAGGTCGACATCAATGGCCCTCCTGACCACGACCTGGCCCAAGCTCATGTCTGGATAACGACGACTCAGGCTATTGACTCCTATGAGAGGAGGGACATCGCTCAATCTCTTCATTGGTCCTCAAGAGACTCTTGGTTGGGGCGAGAGGAAGCAGGTGGAGGAAGTTGGTTTGAAGAAACGGACTTTCCCCTTTCAGATCGTGACCTTTTCTTCGTACTCAGAGGTTGATCATCAGAATCCATCTCCACATCATCATCTTCAACATTTACAACATTCAAGGGGCTGGCCCCTGCTATCCCAGCTCCAGAGGTCGCAACATTAGCCTCCTGAGTCGGGTCAGAACTCAAACTTGGTCTAGCTGACCTGTTGGACTCGTCACCCCCTTCATTAACGTCCATGGACTGAGTACCACTTTGTAGAGGGTCTTCCAGCTCGACCTCTTCCATTGGAATCATCCCAGCAACATCCTTTGGAAGCAGGTTATTCCTTGCGGCAGCCTCCCTCTCCCTGCTTGCTCTAGCATTGGTGGCCCCATGAGATCTCTTGGCCTTCTTCTTGTCTGATACTCCCACTATACGAACCATAGCAGCCTCTTGATCGGGAGTTAAGACTGCACAACATCAAGGCAATCAAGTGTTAACTCGGCAATTCAAAACAGTTCTATGTACGAGCTAAACAGTTCTACATACGAGCAAGTAATTGACGAGTTAAAAGATGCAATTCAAAACAGTTCTATGTACGAGTTAAATAGTTCTACATACGAGCAAGTAATTGACGAGTTAAGAGCTGTATATGCAGATCGAAATAATTCCACATGCCAACAAAAAGTCATATGTGCGAGTCAACAATGGACGAGCTAAGGAATAAAGGCAAGTAAACCCTTACCACCAATGTGTTCTCCATTGTCTTTGCAATAGTTGGCCTTCTTCTGACAAAATTGGCAGTTCTCCTCTAATCTACCCAAAGAATGCGTAACCCAATCAGGGTATACTTGGCCCCTCATTACTGGGACAAGAGGCTCCACTACCTCATCTCAAGGCATCATCCCAGCTTGGATATAGTTATATTTGGTTGTCCCCAATGACTTCCAGCTGATGGGTCCCTTCTCTACCAATGCGCACAGTTTCCTATACAAAGTTGTATGCCAAGGAGGCTCCCAATAATTTTCCTCACTAATGACATCAGACTCGCTATTGGGCAAGGGAAACTCCCATCCCAGCCTACTCTCTACCACAACCACATGTGAATTCCAGCCACTATGCTTGTTGGGAAGATTGACAAACAGTTTTGGAGAATTGGGTTTAGAGGGAGTACTAATTCCCCAATCAGCCTTATCGAGCTTAGCACCAAAAAACTCCTTGAAAACTCTCATACAGGGCTCATGACCTAGAAATCTGCACACCATTGCAAAACACACCAGTACCCTACAGCTGTTGGCCCCAAGCTGAAGAGGAAGAGCATCCATACACTCAAGAAACTCATTGATAAAAGGATCCAATGGCAACCTCAACCCAGCCTCAAACTGCCCATAAAAGAAGGCAACCCTAGTGGCATCTGTAGTGAAGGTAGTACGATACTTGGCCATAAAATCTGCTTTACTAAGGATGGTCACCCTATAGTCTGTCCTACTTACTCCACAAAAATCATAGATCATGGCATAACGGGACTCAAAATTTTTCTTCCCCCGAAGAGGTCTTTGAGGCACATAACCCCTCTCGTTTTTCCCGGGTACAACAGCAGACCCAAATGCATCCACAATACGGGGACTGGAAGAAGTTGAAGCCGTAGCCCCTCCTTGAGCCGCCATATCTGTACAACAAAAAGAGGAAGCAGGGGAGTCAGTCCCATGATCAATTTCGGTCGACCTACCTAAGGGCGACCTAGACTCCCCTGGAAAGCCTTTTTTGTTCCTAAGGAAAGAGGGTTTCTCAACATCCCTAACATAAAACAAGGCTATGTGGTCGAGTAATTCGTGAAAAAGATGAAAAGTGACCATGTTCGAGTCATCAATTACTATATCTACAGTGTTCTCTCCAATGGGCAAACCTATTTCCCTAAAATTCAGCCCCCACCTTGACAAGATGGAAGCACATTCTTCAAGGGACATCTCTCTCCACTCTCCGTTCACATTCTTATACACCCTACGATTAACAGTGCAATAGCCATAACCGGCTCCTGGTTCGCTACTGAATGTTCAAGCCATGGCGAAAAACGGAAATAACAGTTTAGTCAAAACCCTAAGACAAGAAAAGAAAAGAATACCTTGCTTGATAGCGGAATAAGAAAGCTGGGGCGAAAAACGAAGGTTGAATTTAATCAATGGCTTCCTTACTATTTTCGCCGGGGATTCTCAGAACTCAAAGACGGTAAGAATTCAAATCAAAAAAGGATTTTGGTATTTATATTTTCCAAAATTGGAAAGGAAAAAGGAAATTCAAAATTAATTTCCTAATTAAACAAGGAAGCGGTTTCCGAGGTGGACTACCAAGCGTCAAAATGGTAATGATGACAGGAAAACGGCGCTCCTTCATCTTTGACCGTTCATCGCCGACGTCCAGGATCGTGCCACGTCATCTATGGTCGACTAAACTTCAGATCGAGTATCGACCTGCGAGTAACAATAATTTCTATTGATATTTCCTTAACTTCCTAGTCGACACAGTCAACTCGAAAGTTGGGGGCCACTGAACATACCAAAAGTGTCGAGCTGGGCCAAGCAAATAAAGCCCAACTCTCAAAGCAACTATTGCCTCGGCATATCCAGTGGGCTAGGCCCAATCAGTACCTGGCCCAAGGCCCATCTCATGCATCAGTCGACTAAGTTTATTGTCCGACCTACAAAGGTCCCGACCTAACTTAGTCCGACCTTATGATCCAAACTCTAATACGGGTACGATCCATGCTCTACCCGCCAGTCAGGTCGACCCTTCTTCAAATGGCGACCTCGACCTAATCCTCAAGCGTCGAGCTAACTAATGTGGACGCACGTGGGACAATTCTTTCCATAACCGCATCCCTATAAATCAGGGACCGTTATCGGCACGTTCACATTACTGGTAACTGCCACTAAAATCACGGAGCTCACGTAGCACTACCAAATATACGACGGTCATCACCTATAAATACATCATCACAACCAACGGTGAAAGGTAACTACAATTTTGTTATCTGAATATTCATTAATTCAATACATTTTGCTCTCCCATTATCAAACACTTACTCTCACGCCCGAGGGTCTAAGTCGGAGACACATCCGGCTAGTCGTGGGTTCTGATTTCAGGTCAAGGAGCCAGGTGATCAGTCCTGCCACGTGGAGGAAGATTGATAAACACTTTTCTTGCGGCATCAATACCTTCAAATACTTTTCCTTCAACTGCAATGCTGTTTTACCAATCATGGGTTCACATGCACCATCCCACAGCATGAAAGTAGCACCCTCACTCTCATTTCCGGAAATGATGGAAACTTTCACTTTATACCTTGGGGTAGGATTAGGATCAACTCTTTTGCATTCATTACATTTAAATCCCATAGGATCACTTGTCAACTTACACCGACACCTCTGACAACTTAGAAAACTCCAGCTCCCATCTGATATGACTTCAGAAATTTGACCGACAATCCAATAGTATCCTTCCTATATTTAATTTATGTGCTTATTAGAATTGTTCTTAGTAAGTTATATGCATACAATTAAGTTTATGATCTTATTCTACTTTACCTACATACAAGACTTTAGGTCAGACACACACTTCACATCAATATTACCATTTTCCAAGTCAGCCGAAGAACAATTGTTGGTTATGGAAGATATCTCATTTATTCGTTGAGATGAGCTTGAATCTTCAAGAAATAACCTATTTTATTAACATATACACCATAACTATAGAAGTCAGATTTATATATTATAAATAAACTTAAAAAAAAAACAAACAAAAGTACCTCTTAAGCTCATCAAATTCAGGAATCAAGCCATGAACATGTATCTTAGTTCCAAAGTAGGCATTAGTCAATGAAACCTTTCCTGTATGTATGCAAATAAATTTACATTCATTATTGTTTACATATTTAAGTTTATTTATGAATTTACTTGTATAAATAAATTGTTCATACCGCCATAATTCTTTAATTTCACACATTTCAGGAGAACAATGAGAGGGCTATCACCGGCAGTCTCAATATAGGTCAACATCTCTGCCGCAAAATCTCCCCATAACGTGCAGGTCAATTTGTTCTTGCTGCATTTCAGTAAGTATTTTTTTTTCCTTTTATTTTGCGAATTAGATTGAAATTAACAAAAATATAATTTAAAAATTTAAACTTTTTTGTATAAAAATTAAAACTTTTTCGTGTATGTTTACAGGAAAGAAGTTTGCTGGAAAGGGATGTTAAGAAGTTTCATGATATGATAGAGCAGCTGTAGGCTTACAAGGTGAATTTGGAGAATGTGATGGAGGAGAAGGAGAAGTTGTTGGAGGCAAAAATGGAGGAGAGGAAAAGGATTTGCGAGGAAAATTAGGAGTTGAAGAAGGTGGAGGAGCAGGGGATTAATGCAAGGGATGCAGAGAGGATGAAGAGTTGCCAATATTTTGGATATTCGAGCTAGTAGACAGATGCACAAGCTTCTAGGGCACACGAAATGGATCAGGTAGGCTTGGACATGTGCAAAATCTTTGTGTGTTATTGTAGTAATTGCAAATTCTTAAATTTATGTCACTGACCATGCAGGTCAATTAGAATGGTTGGAGATACTTTAATTACTGGTAGTGATGATTGGACAGCACGAATGTGGTCTATTTCTCGAGGAACATGTGATGCTGTATTGGCTTGCCATGCTGGCCCAATACTAAGTGTCGAATACTCGATGTCAGATAAAGGAATAATAACCGGTTGGGTCCTACTCTCTGTGCCTCTTTGTTCTTTCATATATTTACGTTTTTGAGCAGTACTAAGTTGTTAGGATATCTTTGCAATGTATAACTAAATGGTAAAGAAACTCTCTGATTTTTTTCTATGGGATTCTCCTCTCCAGGATCAACGGATGGGCTGCTCAGGTTTTGGGAGAACGATGAGGGTAAGACTTTTAACATTATGTCACCCCCATTTATTATTCTGGTATAAATGAAAAAAAAAACTCCTTTTTTGATTGTACTTATTGCCTGATGCTTGGATTTGCTCACATGATTGCTTATTGAATTATTTCAGTATTGTAGTCTCAAAATCATTGTAGTTAGATCCATAATACTTCATGCCTTAACACCCAATGAGTTAGTAATTGATAGTGTTTGTCCATATCTATGCATATGAATATCTGCTGTCCGTATCTATGCATATGATCAGCTGTATATTAATTGGATATGTGGTTTAAGCCTCAAATCAGGTTTCTCTATAGAATGATCACACAACTATTTGTTCCCAAATGAGTGGAATCCAAATCTTCTCCCTCCCTACAACGCCTCCTAATATCCCTCCTTAATTTAATTAGTCCAACTCATCTAATCCTGATTACTCTTTCCTGCCCTCTCTTTTCTCCCCTATTTCAGTCAATTTGACCCCCTTCTGCATTACCTACAAACACCACCCCCACGTTTCTCTCTCTATATCCCACTTACAACAACGCTCTCATGTTCCTACAGATAATTAATTCAACAATGTAAGAGCAAAACCGTTGGAGAAAGTTGTATTTAGCATTCGATTTGAAATACTTCCGCCAAAATCATACGCACCAACAAGCATAGTTTAGGGAATTGAACTTGCAAACAGTCCAATAATGGTGTATCTTAGCAGTGGATTTGAGCAGTGGGTTTAAAAGCAACGATTCAGCACTTCGATTTAAAGAAACAATGCAGCAATTTAAATTTAGAGAACCCTTGTGCAATCCAATTCAGCAAGTAGAACAAGTCAACTCAAGGGACAACACTTGATGAGAATAAGCACTCATTTTATGAATATTTGAATTTACGCGTAACCATATAATAATCGGAAGATATACCTAATGTCTTCTAGTTCAATCTCCACAAGTTTCCCCTCGCTCTGGTACTTTAGCGGTCCTTTTCCCACAACCCTACCCAGTACATCTGCAGAAATGTAGATAAAATTTAACATGAACATTATCAGGTATCTAAAACAATTAAATAAAAATATTTGGGTCATACCTATCAACTCTGAAGATGCAACATTTTCAATAGCAAAAATTTCTGGAAATGGCTTTAGTTTGAATATTTTGTTAAACACCAGACTCGGGTCACCGATGTTGATGATATTAGTCGTATTCATGAAGTATAGCTTGTATTGATTTGATGTTACTTTAAATTTTGAACGGTTATCAACAACACTAACATTAGAGAGCACATAAGCACCATGCTCTTGTAATTTGCTTGCAAATTTTTGAATAAAAGCTTTGGGCATAGTAGCTTGAATTCTATCACCCTATAGAAAAGAAAAAAAAAAAATTGTAAGAAAAAATAACGAAATAGAAACAAAGAAACTGATGTGTGTGAAATAGAAGAACTAAAATATGTTTTGTTACCTCTAAGTCAACCAGGATGAATTCAACACTTGGTGGCAAGCCTTTGTCATTTTCAGCTGTGATTTCATATTTTCGCGCCACCCTAACCTTCATGGACCAATTAGATCGTTCTTTTTGGAGATCACGAAAAAGGCTAAATGTTATTGTCATTTGTTTGAATGCTAGAAATGTATATTGTTTATTGTTTATTGTTTCTAATGGCTGATTTGAAATCTGTGGCAGGAACCATACAACAGGAGCACATCTATTTATATACTGACCAGTGCAAAAATATGTTAATATACTTGACTTTTCATATTTCTTATTTAATTTTGAAATAGTTAATTTAAGAATAAATTTCAATGTAATTATGAAAGCTATAGATTCATTTTGAAATATGTATATTCATTTTGAAAGCTTGAATATTCAGTTTGAAATCTGTATATTCATTTTGAAATCTGCAATATGTATTTAATTCTATCAGCAATGATTTTGTATCTTGAAAGCTGAAATGTCTATCAGCAATTATTATATATTGTTAAGTGTGAAAGCTTGATATTAAGTTAGTTAAGGTTGTTGATATACTAAAATAGAGGTCTGATGAATTATTTAAACAGGGGTAATTTCGGGTAATCACTGAATAGAGGGATGTATTTGATGGCTGAGCTTATGATTGAATGAATCTGTTCTCTTTTTTGTCTAGGTTCAAGTTTTGACGTCAAAATAGTGGGTGTGCTGAAGTGCTAGCCTTTATATATTTATAGATGTAATTTGCTCTAATAGCAAATATTGTCACATTGTGTCAGTGATTATTTTTAGCTAGGCCTGGGCCTGGGCCAATAGCGAATTATGCAATACAAAAGTCTAATGGGCCAAATTGTAATAAAGCTAAATCAAGCAAGGTCCAAAGACTCTAGCTAAATTCTTTAATGAGATGGACTTCTATTCCATGATTCTCAATGGGCTGGTAAAGGGCCTGCATTGCACTTTCTCTACTCTCAAGCACTTCAAATTTTTAGCAAGTTTATCCTTCCGGGTTAAGATTTCACGGACGGAACTGCTGCAGCGGGTTGTCCCTGCAGCGTGCATTTTATGACCGTACATGATTCTTCTCTTCCTCTTTGTATGGTCAAGTTCGATTTGGTAAATGTGGGACTCGCTTGACACATAATAATACTCCCTCCGCCCCGGAAAACTTTACTCCTTTACTATTGAGAACGGAAAATAAGAAATGATGTTATTAAAGTATGTGTTGTGAGTGGGAGGAGAGAGAATGAGTGGAGAGAATAGTAAATTTGAAAAGTGTTGTGAGTGGGAGGAGAGAGAATGAGTGGAGAGAATAGTAATTTTATTTTCTTTTTTAGAATTTTTAGGAAAGTGGAACGCCCAAAATAATAAAAGGGATAATGTTTTATGGGACAGAGGGAGTATATCTCATCTGTCAAGCTTCAGCGGGGGAACACATATAAATTTGGTATGCTCACATATAAATTTGGTATGCTCGCAGTAACACCTGTTCATTGATGCCAAATGCAAATATCACAATTGAGATTTGAAATTATTGGAGGGCTAGTTAATTGGAGCACTAAAACAACTAAAAAGAAAATATGAGTTCGTAACGATTGATGATGTCAAAATCGTCAAATCAGCTCAAATTCAAGCGATCGTTTGCTTTGGCGATTGTTAGGCCTGAAAATAAGACAAAACACGTAAACTAAGTCGGGGCTTTACCGGCGAAGGCCCTCCGACGTGAAAATAAGTCACGGTTTTGTGGTGAGAAACTAAATTGACAGAGATTCTATATGTACAAAGTAACGTACCAAATAATGTGTTATATGGCTTGTATTTATAAGGATGGATTGACAGAATCCATGTTGAACTTGAACTGTAAATGGATAAGATATAATCTTAGGAAGATTATATCTGTTAAGGAATCCTTATTTGATCGGTATTGTAGGAGGTGGTTACAATTCTGATAAGATTGTGACTGCTAAATCCTTGTTTGAACTGGATTGTTACAACTGCTTGCCGGTAAGTCGAGGAGACTGATTTTCCTATCCCGTCATTTGCGTGTTAGGCCGAGATAAACAAATGATTCTCCTCATCATGTAGAGGTCTGTCGGCATAGAGGAATGCCGAGGTGAATGATTTCCTCTCCTTGTCATATGGAGTTATGCCGAGGTGAGAACTTTTCTCTCCTCGTCATTCATGACCTCTCGGTCCATGATGAGTCGGGGAGGAAATAAGAATACAAGGAGCCCGTTGACAACGTTAAGACCGAGGAAGACACCTCGTCCTCTATGGAGATGATCTCGGCATACGAGGGAGGTCTCCTCGGCATTCATAGTTGGGGCACATTCTGCTTGCTTGTTGGGCCTTGATTAGCCTTGCTGATGACAAAGTACGAGACTGAGAAAGCCCACGGCTATACCTCGTAACTCATAGATGGATTATGTTTATAGCCCAATCCATTTGGGTCTGACCCGGACAAGCCCATGTTCGTATCTCGGTTTATACTGTTCAGTGGCTCCCGACTTTCTAGCTCGGCTTAGGACGAGGAGAAAGTCATCTCGTCCTCGGCTATGAGAATACGAACAGGTTTGCCACACGTCAGAGACGCTTCAATTTGGGCGTCGTTTCATTATCCGCTGGTTATTGCCATGATGATGATATGTGGGCCCCCATACCTGACACGTCTCGGGAGTTGTTGCAGGCATTTAATTCTTGGGGCGCCATACCCGTTAACCCGTCTTACTTTCGGGTTTGACCCGTTTTGGGCGAGTATAAAAACCAAATTCCTCATTCATTTCAACCTTTCAACATTTGTGATATTGAGAGCGTATTTGCAAGGTTTAAACGTTAAAACCCTCCGGCGAATCTCTTGAGCGTTTCGAACCTAGTTTCCGGCGAAGCTTTGTTTTTTCGGCGTGATTCCGACCACTCTTCAACAAACAGGTATACATTTCTTCCCTTTCTACGCTTTTCGTGACTGATTTTTACGATTTCTGGGGTTTCAGTTGGTTTTTGGGGGATTTCCCAAACGCCATTGTTGAGTTTTGAAGCTTTGATATTCTTTGAATTTTGTATGAATTCCCCCATTGACCTTTGATTCCCCTTTAGAAAATGGCTCGTTCTTGGGACCATTCCCCTCGATTCATTTACGGGTACCACAAGGGCAACCTGAGAGTTTACCGGAGAGAGAGAGGATCATGGTTGATGCTGAATTTGGCCGACATAGGAGAGATGTTGAGGAAATATGGTCGTACCCGAATGTTCATCCAATACCCAGACAGTACGAGGATAGATCGAGTTGATTCCTCATCTCGTAGCATAATCTTGTTTGAGGATAGGGGCGAGATGATGGAGCACATTAATTTGTTCTACCCGTCCTCGGATCACATAGCTCGAGAGCGTCTAAGTGGTAAGGCTCCCTCCTCGGCCTAACTGTTTTGACGAGGAGGGGCATCCCTCTTTCCCGTCTTAAGCCCGGCCTTGGACAATGACTAACTTTGGATCCTTGGCATTTTTGCAGATATGACGGGAAGAGGGGGTGAAGCCTCCTCGTCTATAAAAATAGTTGATGCCTTCGCTGAAGGTGAACAAGTTGAAGGTAAGCGAGGCCGAGGGAGAGGAGGTCGAGGAGGTGGGCAAGGTCGAGAAAGACCGCCTAAGGTCGGGGATCCCATGCTAGAGCAATTATATACGAAGTACGGGGTAGATAGGAACGAGTTCCGGCTAACTTATATCGACAAACCCGTTTTCGCCACTGATGCCGAGGAGAAGAGCTTCTACTACAACGATAACCACGTCCACTTCTATTTCAAACAATTTCAACAGGGACTTCGTCTCCTATTAGACCCATTTATCAACGAATTCCTGGGTGACGTGAGGGTTGTCCCGGCCATGTTGGGAACCAACGGGACAAGGGTTCTCGTAGGCTTCATAGTCTTGTGCCGTAGCTTAGGTTACGAGCCTATACAAGCCGCCTTCTGTCATTTCTTCAACATTGGCTATGTCAAGAGTTCAAGGCTCCTAGTCATAAGGAGTGACTCAACTAAGCCGAAGATTATGCTCCCTTTGTCCAGCAAGGTAGGAGGATGGGACAACCATGTGATCAGGGTGGAGAGTCGACGAGGCTGGGAGTTCCCTTCCCCTTGTGATGTACCGTCCTCATCTCTTCCCTTGCAGAAGTATGGGTGGACCAAAGACCTGATCAAGCGTCTTAAGGAATTTGTCGAAGTTGGGTTCCTCGACTGGGCCACCCTAGAGGCCGATGACCGCTATTATGTTGAGGCGGGACTGATGCCGGGACCGAAGGATGGGGTGGTTCCCCTCGTCCTCGTTAAGAGGGGGAGGCATTTCAACGACTGGAGGATCCACCCCGGTCTGGTGTTTCATGACGAATGCGAGCGTTGCAAGCTCAACCCTAAGGATCAATGCCTTAGGGAAGTTGACGTTGCAGGCTGTAATTATCTTTTCCCCGTCTTTGACACTTGTGTTTTTGCTGTTTGTTTTAATACATTTTCGCAATGTAACCAGATCTTCCTTGTATTTGCAGATTTATCCCCCGAGCTAGAGGCCGAGTTAGCCATGGAACAATTAAGTGTCGTCGATCTGATCAAGAAGAGACGACATTTGGCCAAGCTCTCGGCCTTAACTGATAGGAAGGACGAGACCAACCGTTACAACCTCCTCCTGAGTACCAAGGGTGACTAACCCCTCCCTGTCAAACTACGAGGGGACATTGACGCAGAGGACGGCGCCTCCGAAGGCCGAGAAAATATATCAACTGTAGAGGGGCATAGCCCCCATGTTGATGTTGCTGAGCTGGAGAACGACCCTCCATCTGACGAGGTGACTGACCTCGTTCACCGTCAATCGGGTCAGAAGAGGCCCCAAGGTGCTCCTGCCGAGGAGTCCCCAGCTAAACGGGCCGCTGTGGAGTCTTCGAATCCTCAGGCTCCTCCACCCCTCACCATCCAGACCGTAAAAAACTATGAGGATGCCGAGGAGCTTGCCCGACGAATGGTGGTAAATGTTCCACATTTGAGGGGCATCCCTCTGCAAGTCAGGGAGGGTGCCCTTGTGAGACTGGGCCGAGCTCCCATTCAAAGGTCCTTGGATCAGGAGGCCTTTGAGCAGCTTGTCCGAGACAAGCTAACCAAGGAGCACCTTCTCTGTCGCAAGGGACTTCTGGTTTCTGAGGTAACTTGTCTCGTAATCCCGTAATTTCATCCTCGTTTTTGGTACTTGTGCAATTTCTGACTTTTCCCATATTGTAGTTTGCAACTATCTCGGCTTACGAGAATGTCTTGGCTAAGGATGGGGATAAGCAGCTGCACGAGGTCAAGGCCGCCCAGAAGAAGGGTGAGATTGATAGGGCAGCTTTGGCCGAACTGTTGAGGGCCAAGGAAGCTGAGCTCGAAGCCGCCCAGACCAAGGTGGAGGCCAAGGTATGGAGGGCCGAGGAGGAAAGGGTGAAAGCCGAGGAACATCTCCGGCAAAAGGATGCTGAGCTTGCCGAGGAGAGGAGGCTCAAAGCCGAGGTCCAAGTAAGGACCGAGGAAGCTGAGGCCAAGTGCCGGGGTTTGGAAGCCACCCTTCCATCAAGGGAAGAGGAGGATGTTGTCCGTTTTAAGGCCAGCCGATCCTTCCAAGATGCCGTGGATGAGAAGACGGCCACGATGTTCGAGGATGGCTACTTGCATCTGGCCCGCCGTCTTCTGGCTGATCCTTCAACCGGCCTGGATGCGAAGGCCATTGCTCGGCTGATCAGC
The DNA here is from genome assembly GCA_022495995.1 of Adenophora triphylla var. japonica. NCBI lineage: Eukaryota > Viridiplantae > Streptophyta > Magnoliopsida > Asterales > Campanulaceae > Adenophora > Adenophora triphylla. The sequence goes on along the minus strand of JAFEMH010007206.1, from coordinate 17,953 downwards.
CAAGGCCAATTCGTTGAGGAGGCTAGGGCCTTCCACCATCTTGTCCCGAACTCCGAGTATAAATTGGGCATTATTGCCAGGGAAGATGCCCGGGCAGGTCGAGAGGTTTGGGTTCCCCCAACCGTTGATCCCGGCAATCTCCAAGCCTTGGTGGAGGCCATTGAAGACGAGGAGATGGAAGCCGAGGCTGAGGGTGGTGTTACCGGGGAAGCTCATACCAATGCCAATGCTGAGCAGACCATCTCCCCTTCCCCTGATGCCGCTACGGAGGAGTTTTTGGAGAAACCTTTCGATGATGCTGTAAGTACCCAAATCTGGCTCATGCCTTCCGGTTAAATTTCCCGGCAATTTCGGTAAGTTTCCCGGTAATTTCCCGGACCTTCCTAGTGTTCCGGAAATGTCCTGGAGCAGTCCCAAATTAAAATTAAGGGCTGAAGGGAGCCTTCCTAATTAAGAAACACGTTTTTCTTAATTAGGAAGAAGGTTCTAGAATAATGCCACCTTGCATGGTTCTAGAATGCTGAGTCACAATGGATAAGCCCGCACGGCTGCATTAGCTCGCTGCCTCTGGCCGCACGGCTTCATTAGCCTTATCCAGACTGCCTATAAATAGAGCCCTCCTCTACCCATTTCAACACACACAATATATGAGAAAAATACCCAATACACTCTGAAATACGTGAAGAAACTGCTGGGAATTCAAGAAGAAGAAGAAGGAAGGCCAAGAAGCTACATCCCTCCTCCTTGAAGACCAAAGATCGACCTCTCCTCCTAGCTCCGTCCCGAGAAGCAAAGGAAGTCATTGGTAACCTCGCACGCCCTATCCTTGCATCCTAATTGCTTTATAAATTGCTCATTGCATTGTCTTTATATTGCTTGGGACTTGGTAGCTTAAAGATCACATCTTTATCATCCCCTTCCCCTTTTTGCATGCATTAAGACCTCATTTGTCATAAAAATGTAGTCTTTTTCATAAAGGTGCATCCTTTGCACCTAAAACCCCTATTTGTAAATAAAAAAGTCGTCTTTATGCATCCTTTGTACATAAAGATCAAATCTTTTTTCAATAAAAATGCATCATTTGCATCAAAACCCCTTTTTCAATGCATCATTTGCATAAAAATCGTATCTTTATGCATCACTTGCATAAAGATCATGTCTTTCAATCAAAAGCATCACTTGCAAACATAAAAATGTCATCTTTTCATTAAAGAGTCATTTTTCATCATGCATTCCCCTTTCCCCAACCTTGGAACGGACCGGTGTACAAGATCCTATCTTTACATCGTTCCTTCCATTAAAAGGTTCATGATTTCTTTAGAAAGGACAACCTTGAACCCTATATCTCCGATTATCGCTTAAGAAAGAGTATGAAGCCTCTATACGAGCTCGACCGTCTTAAAGCGTAGGATTGATGGGCTAAGGACATTCCTTCCTAAAGAACCTCATCTTTGACCATAAAGAGAGTCATTCTCTCGATCACGCAAGTCCCGAGGGTCCCGAGGTTAAAATGCGATGATCACAAGTCATAAGATGAGGACGGGATCATAATCCCGAATACATAAAATCCAAGGAATCCCGAGCGACAACCAACAAATGGTTTGTACGTCCGGAAGATAACTTGGGACATTCCCCCCTTATTCTCAAACACATGCACACAAGAAAGCACGCAAGCAAGCACGATTACTGAAATCTTGGGAGACTTGCTCCGGCAAGGCACTTTGGGTGAACGCCAAACGTTCTTCCCAAGGGGTAACTTAACCTCCGAACCCAAGTAAAACCTTTTTTTCAAAGTTTTGAGGTAATCAAAATGGCGTGGCGACTCCGTTTTTCAAATAACTCGGATGTCTTCAAACTCGCGTGAATCCACCAACAAAAATTTGGGCACCACATTCACAAAGGTTTGGCGACTCACTGGGATATCCCAAAGGAGAAAAGCTATTATTTTCAAAACAAAAATCGATACTCGGTATATAGGTGGAAACCACTTACCCTTCCTGTACACTCCCTGACGTGAGAGTTGGGATAACCGGTGGTTTAACAATCCACGTACCAAGATCCCTTTTCGAAAAACAATTTTGAAAAAAAAAAAAAAAAAAAAGAAAGCTTTTCCCTTTGAGCGGGTTAGACTCCCATCGCCGATTTCATTAATCGTCCTTGCTTTCTTTACCATGCATTGCATCATTTGCATCTTGGAATCTGTGCATACTTTGAAATGGGAAATAACTCGAAAAATAGCAAAGGAGTGGAACACGGAAAATTGATCCATGCGGTCGTACGGCTCAATCCTCATTGAATTCTCGACCGGGCGACCTCAGCTGCAATTCCACCAGGAAAAATCATGGTTAACTGGGCCCTAGCACTTGGGGCTACTCACCTCCATGACCGATCGGGGCTCCTGTAAAATTTACGTGCTTATGTGTTGCATTTTTCCCCGTCCCGAAAAATCATTCCTTTAAAACACATTTCTGAAAATCTCTGTTTTAACTCAAAAGGAACATTTTTAGGAGACCGCACACTACGCGCACCCGATATATCCCGTACACTTTTGCACGCACGTCCTTCAAACCCGAGGGTGGTTCCAAAAGGCCACGGACACTTTACGATGCTCCCCGGCGCGCACGGAATCATCCCAACCTCCCCATGGCAGCAAAGGTCGACCAATGCACAGTCCGTGTCACACGTTTCAAAAAACCGTGACTTTTGGTTGGTTTTTGGTCTAGTCCGTGTCATATAGCCCAGTTGCATACCCACGTAAAGGTCAAGCCTTAGTTCATAACGGAAGAAGAACTCTGCCAAAATTCCGACAAGGAAAAATTGGCGAGATCTCAACTCCGACATTGACTATTGACCTTGACCCGCACGGAATGCGTAAGAGTCAGGACCGAGTCTTTGCCAAAAATCAAAAGATCTTTCGCTCAAGCGAAGCTCTGCCAAAATTCCGACAAGGAAAAACTGGCAAGGTCTTGACCGGCATTGACTTCGATTCCGACTCACGCACTGCGTATGCAACGAAGTTCAATGTGACACTGTGTCATCCGGCTTTTTACCGCCCGACCCATGCCTATTATTCTCTCGGACATTACCGAAAGTCAAAAACCGTCATTCGCTCAAGCGAAACTCGGTCAAAGATCCGTCAAGGCAGAGACGAGACTTTCCCTGCATTGCCTTGACTATAATCCGCATCGCTCGTGCGTTGAAAAGTCCTATGACCCGCTAGACCCGATAGGAGCGTTCTTTACTCTGGTCGGTGGGATCCGCGTGCTCTATGTGACCTCGCCCGGGCCGTCCACCCCGGGAGGTCAAAATACAGTGGAATACGAGGGGCTTATAGACGTAGTGACGGAACCCACCGATCCAGGATCTAGAGTAGTTGTGAAAAAGAAGGGCGTAATCCCTTTTCCAACCAAATAGATATTAATAAAAGACACTGTTTTAAGTAAACTTGAAGATTCTAATTTGCATATTGCCTCGAGCCTTCACCTCAAACACCTACCCCGAGTCTAAACCTTTCCTATCCCTTTCCCGCAGCCGAGAAAGAAGTGGGTGAGAACACCGGGTCCGCCGACTTGTTAGTGCGTAATCCTCGTACGCCCGCGTAATCCTCGCTTTGTCGCCTTTTGTCAAAATGGCCAACATGGTAATCCACAACGGTAATGACCAAGCAAATTGGAGGGGCTATCCCAGCTCAACCCAAGCCTCACATCTGGTATGATGTATGTGATTGTGAAGACTGCTAGAGTATGAGTATCAAGAATGGATCAATGAAGACGCTCCTTCAAGGAAGAAGAAGAAGAGAAAGTCCACACGGCAGGCTTAAGGAAAGATACGAAGTCGGGGACAAGAGCGTAGGAACTTTGGGAGAGCCTTCGGGCAAGTTTGACTACTATGCCGCTTATGCCAAGGAACCCGTCAAGAAACCCGTCACCCCAAGCACACCCACTCGATATCCCTATGATAGTGATCCTCTTGAAGTAGAAAATTTCGAGTGTTTGGCCAATCAGTGGAAGGATCAAAGTCTATCCCGAAGAAGGCTTTATCAAGATCATTCAAGCCAACCCTCCTATCGCTACACCGACAAGGTGGTGGTATCAAAGATTGGCAAGGAAAAGATGACCTATCGCAAGGCGTCGACAAAATGAGCCAGACACTTCAGCCAATGAGTCCAACTGCTACTTTAAGAGCTAGCCGAAAGATTGCAACAAGTTACTTTAGTTCCCTCACCATCTTTCCACAAGCACCTACTGTTAATGACTTTCGGCAAGCTTTTGATCGCTCGAAGTCTCCAACTTTCTCGAAGAACGCCGACAAGATCGCTTACTCCCTGTGGCAACAACAAGAAGGAGCGAGATCCCTGGTCCAACCTTGTCAAGTCCCCCGAGTCAATAAGTAGCGTAGGGTCCAGAGTCGTTGTTGTCTATTCGCCGAGTCAGAATCTTTGAATTCCAAATTCCTCGTAGTCATCCGAAGGCCTCTACGCCCGAGGATTATGAAAATGTAATCGATGTCATCTTTCCCCTTATTTTGAATGAAATGACAAATCTTTCTGAGTATCCCCTTATTGCCAACTTAACAAATGATAAATTAACTCAAAATTTAACAATGCTTAATAATGAATCATTTGAACAAGATGCAAACACACTAAACGAACAATACATTAAAGAAATCTTTAAGGTGTTTCGTAAAAGAGGAAAACCGGGCCCAAGCCGCGAGGAGGTTTTGATAAGTGTGAACTTGGGTACTATTGAGGAACCTAAAGAGACACAGATTGGAAGCTTCTTCCGTGGGGTTGAAAGGGACAGATTGATCGAGCCGCTCGAGAATACGTCGACGTGTTTGCATGGTCATACAAGGATATGCCGGGCTAGACAGCTTCCGATAGTAGAACACGAATCCCTCTAGCACCGCATGCTAAGCCGCAAAGCGTAAACCGAGAAAGATCAAGCCGGAATGGTCTCTACAGGTGTCAAAGAAGAAATTGAGAAGCTACTGCGGGTAGGGTTCATCGAGTCATTGAATACCCGACATGGTTGTCCAACATCGTGACCGTAACCAAGGCCAATGGGAAGGTGCGCCGCCGTGTGGATTTCCGAGATCCGAACAAGCGCCCCCAAAGACGACTACCCTCCGCCAAACATAGACATCCCCGGTGGGACTCCACCGCCAACTACGAAGTCAAATCCTTCGTTGATGGTTTTGGTGCTACAACCAGATCAAGATGGCCGAGGAAGACCAAGAGAAGACAGCCTTCACCACACCACGGGGAACCTACTGCTATACGCAATGCCATTCGGGCTCAAGAATGCCGGGGCTACGTACCAAAGGGCGCGACCGCGCTTTTTCATGACATGATCCACAAGGAGATTGAGGTCTACGTAGATGATATGATAATCCACTCCAAAGAAGAGGGTGGGCAAAGCACTTTGTTGACCTACGAAAATTCTTCGAGAGGTTGAGACAACATTCCATGAGACTAAACCCCCGCCAAATGCACCTTCTGAGTGACAAGGGGAAAAGTGCTTCGGGTATATGGTCACTGAGCGAGGTATAGAAGTTGACCCCGAAAGATCAAAGCCATCATGGATATGAGGCCACCTCAAACCCGCATTTAAGTCAAGAGCTTCATGGGTAAATCAAAGACATCACCCGTTTCACAATCAGCTGACCACTATGCGCGAGCCCATCTTCAAGCTCATGAAGAAGAATGTGGACACGTAATGGACCGAAGAATGCCAAGATGCCTTTGACCGCATCAAGGCATACTTAGTACATTCCCTACTATGCCCTCCACATAGACAAGCCTCTTCTTCGCTCTATCTCACCGTCACGTACACGGCAGCTTGGGGCTATGCTTGCTCAGAAAAGAAAGACTCTCGTAGAAAATGCCATTTACTTTGTCACTCGGAAGCTACAGGGGAGTGAGCTCAATTACTCAAGATGTGAAAAGACCTGTACGTGCAGACTCGGTCCGGGTAGTCGGGCAAATCAAGCATTATATGCAAGCTCAAGTGAATTTGGTCTCGAAAATGGACCCCATCAAGTACATCTTCGACAAGCCTTCCCTCTCAATGCGTTTAGCGAAGTGGTCCTTCTTCTTGGCGAATACGACATCAACTATGTGACCGTAAAGGCCATCAAAGGTCAAGCATTGTCGATCACCCGGCAAACTTCCCCAAGAATGAAGACAGAGGGCCCGAACCCCAATTCCTGCATGAAGGGATCTTTGCAGCTGAGCTCGAGAATAGATGGCAATTATTCTTTGACTGAGCCGCTAACAAAAGAGGAAATGGTGTAGGAATGCTATTGGTCGATCCGAAAGATGAGCATACCCCCATAGCCCTCAAGCCGAACTTTCCGCCACGAACAATGTCGCCGAGTACGAAGCCCGCATTGCCGGGCCTGAGGCCGCCTTAGAAAGAAATGTCAAGGAGCTCAAGTTTACTTGAGACTCGGCCTCGATCATCAACCAAGTCTCCAACAAGTGGAAGACCGTGGACCCTAATCTCGCAACGGTATCATGCCCATATGGAGGAGTTGGATCGGACAGCTTCGTAGAAGTGACTTTCCACTACTTGCCGAGGGAAAAGAACAGATTCGCAGATGCCCTAGCTACTCTAGCCTCATTGGTAGAGATCCCCGAGGAAAAGCCATAAAGCCCTTCGTAGTGGGTAGAAGAGAAGCCCCACCTTCGTCAGTGAAGTGGACTCGAGACCCGAGCCCATAAAGGAACCTTGGTACAATCGTATTTACCAATTCCTCAAAGACGGAGAGTCACTTTCGTAGACGAAGAAGGTAGACCAAAAGAAGGTGTCGAGCCAAAAGCTTATGAAGCCCCGAAAAGGTTGGCCTCCCATTACGTCATCCTAGGAGGCAACTCCGTACAAGAAACGCTATCAAGGACCGCTCCTCTTATGTGTCACTCAAGAAAGAGTCGAGAGTTGATGACCGAAGTCCACAATGGTCCTCGCGGTCCTCACATGAATGCCGAGCCCCGATGCAAGTGATCCTCGTAATGGGTTACTACCGGATCTCCATGGAGACAGATTGCCTCAAAGCACGTCCGAACCTCGCGACAAGTGCCGCCGATTTGCCAACCTCAACCATCTCCGCCTCACGACTGCATCCGCATGACGACTCCTTGGCCGTTTGCAACTCGGGGTATTGATGTGATAGGGAAAATAGCCCCGACAGAAGCAATGGGCACGAATTTGTGCTAGTAGCCATTGACTACTTCACCAAGTGGGTAGAGGCCAAGTCCTACAAGGTCCTCACTTCCGTAAAAGTGGCCCAGCTTCATCAAAGAAAACATAATGTGCGTATATGGGGTGCCCAACGAGATCATTTCGATAATGGGTCACACTTCGAAGGAGACTGCGATAGATTGCCGTCGAATTCGTAGTTACTCGCCACAAGTCGTCCCCGCATGCACTCGCACCAACGGAGCCGTGGAAGCCGCTAATAAGACACTCGAGCGGATCATCCTAAGATGGCCACCCGTGGTCGTGATTGGCCCGAAAAGCCGCACCTAGCACTCGGGGCTACGTAACGTCTCGTCGAATAGCCACAGGAGAAACTCCTTTTGCCCTAACTTACGGGATGGAAGCAAGTGTTACCAGCTGAGTTGGAAATCCCGTCATTAAGGGTCCTCCTCGGAAAACAGTTGTCAATGAAGTAGAATGGTTGCGCAATGCATGATGAGTTAGCCCCGCTGACGAGAGAAGGCTAAAAGCCATGGAACACACCCGAGCCTACTGCAGGCGAATGGCCGAGCGTTTGATAAAAAGGTCAAGGCCGTAGACATCAAAGAGGGCGACTTAGTAGACAACCCCGGGAAAATGGGAACCCGTCCTGGATCGGCCCTTATGTGGTGCGTAAGATACCGTCGGAGAAGCAATGAAGCTGCAGACTTGGATGGCAATCCCTTTGTCCACCCAAATAACGGTGATAAACTCCGAAGATACTATGTCTAATAAAAAAAGAGAAAATAAAAAATAATAATAAAAAAAAGGTGCAAAAAGAGTAATACTCACTAGGCCGAAAACCCCAAAAAGGGCGGTCTAGGCAAAAGACAGGTTGCACATATAAAAAAAAAAAAAAAAAAAAAATCTTAGTGCAAAAAGAGTAATGCCCAAATAGGCCGAAACCCCAAAAAGGGCGGTCTAGGCAAAAACAGGGCCGCACATGAAAAAATTAGTTCACTGTAATGAACTACGTAGACCTCGAGCCCCTTAGCCTTTCTTGTAAAAGGGGAACGTAGGCGGCCATATATGGTTCTGGTCTAAACAATAAAAAGGACGATTAAGTTTCCATGAAATATGTCCCGATCAATAAAAAAAAGACATTTGAATTTCCATGAAATGTGTCTTGACTAATTTCTAAAATAATATTTCTTGTTCATTACAAGTTAAAAACTTCTTGATGAGTTCAAGCACGGTCTACCTCTTGACTCGCTAACCTCGCTAAAAAGATCTAAAATACAATAAAATGCCTAAATAAACTAATGTGTTTGCAAAATGGCAATAAGGGAATCCTAAGAAAAGATCTCGCCGTCATTCGCCGAGTCTTCTTGGTCTTCTTCCCTTTTCCTCGCCCCCGTCGAGTCTTCTTCCTTTTCTTCTCAATGATGTCGGTATCCCCTCATTCCGACCTCTCGGTATCCTCACCGGAGCCTCCACCAACCCCGTGTCAATGAGTGCTCTCTATCCGAGCACGAGTCCGCACCTCCTCCCTCCGAGCCTCGCCAAAGGAGCGACCTCGGACAACCTCTTGTACCGAGCCTCCATATCTCCGACCAATTCACCTGACTGGAGCTATGGCAACTCGCCTTAGCCTCGCCTCCCTCGTAGTCCTACTCGAGTCGCAGCCGCCTCCCAATAAAGCTCGACGTCTATCCTCCAAGATAACTCCGAGTCGCTCCCATCTCCTCTCTCGTACTACCCAAGTAGACAAGTGGTCAAGATGGTGCTCTTCCCGCTCCCGAAGATAGCCCCGGGTGGGAAAGCAAAGATATGTCCAAGCCCTCGAGAAGAAAGAGAAGCCGGGCCGGATCCCTCATGTCCAATGACACCACCTCCATGGTCCGATGTCCTCCCAATCACCAATGGCTCCCGTAAAGCCCCAAACCGCCCGGATACCAAGCAGTGGTATATAGAAGGATGACCAGCAGTAATCCTCGGAACCCTCACAACATAAGACTCCCGAAATATCCTCCCGGTCCGCAACCTCCAATGTGGTATCCACTCAACGGATGTCCGAAGTGGATAGCCTAGCCATCATCAGCCTCCCGCTACTACCTCTGCCTCGCCGCCTAGCGCACTCTCTCCGAGAAATCACCCAAGGGCACCGAGTCGGCAAAGCCCTGTGCAAAGCCCCGAGCCTCTCCCGCAGCCACAAAGTCAACATAGCCGGACTCCTGACCTCATGAAATGGTCTCCCGAGCCATCCCCGTCGATCCCATGAAATGTCTCTCCCAAAACCAACGGGACAATATCCTTCCCACCCTGCAGCCTCGACCATGTCCAAGAGGCCACTATGACAGATCCCCACTGACTCAAGAAGTGAACAAAACAGAGAATACGCAGAGAATGAAAGCATCCATAGCCACCGTGGTCGCAGCCTATATCCGGGAGACCCAAACCTCGCTCTCGGGATATCGAAAGGTCAATCCTATCCGGGCTACCATCATCCTCTCAAATTTCTCTCCCAAAGGAATCTCGCGTAAAAGATGCAAGCTTTACCGTCACCGCACGTCTCCGATCAGCGGAATAGATATAGCCTCGCCTCGGGACCCCCAATCAAGGCTCAAGTCTTCGTGCGTTGGGACAATTTCATTGTAAGAAAAGCAAGAAACATGTCTCCTGACGTCCTGTAACTTTGCCGCGGCTCTCAACAGTGTCCCAATCGGGCGGGAGATCCCTCAAATGCCATAAAGACTTGATCTTGAAGGAAGAATCAAGCTCCCTTGTGATTTTGGAAGTTATGTCTCGCCCAAGATTGAAGACCTGGATAGAAAATGGTCTCGCTTCCCTTTGCAATCCGACGGGCTTCTCCATCGCAAAGTGATCAAAGATGGTGCTTTTAGGTCCAAAATATGCTCGGGAACAATTGGGACAAGTCTAGAGTGAAAATGAAATGAAATGGCCAAGCCTTGCTTTTATTCGTAAAATAACCAAATCGTACACAACCGTAAGCCGCACGGCTTCATTTTCCTCAAGGCCATGCCGCACCTGGCCACATTAGCCCTCTCGCAGAAATTCTGCAAAGAACCAAAGTTGCTGCCCAAGGGAGTTTTCACCCCACTTTTTCAACCAAAACCCGTACAAAAACATATCCGTAAGCCATTCAAGCATTTATATACCATTATAAATCATTTTGGCCCAAGCTTTCAAATTTCCAATTCCAAGCAAAAAGTCGCCCAAGGCTCGATAATATGCAAATTGAGAAAGCATAAATTAGAAAAGTAAATAAAATGTAAATACAATGTTTTCGCCCCATCGGCGCCCAAATAAAGCAAAAAATAAACAAGTTGTGCATAAAAATTGTAAATTGTTTGTTTTTGTTCCAAATCTACTCTAGAGACCTCCTAGGCCTCCGATTCTTCTTCCTCCTCATCGCTACTCTCACTTTCATAGATGCTAGCCTCCTCATCAAGTCCTCCCGGTCGCTCACGTCGACAAATGGACATTATCGTGCCCGTACTCAGCCAGCCTGCCCAGAATGTCGGGCTGGGTCCCCGCCCCGAGGCATGGCACCGGGAAGAGTACTCCGAGGCCGATGAGGTAGACGCCGTGCTCCCGACGTGCCGTCTCTTGCGCCCAGTGCTCCCGTGCATCCGCCGCCGCCTTCAAGCGCAGCGCCTTCCTCGAAGAGACCGGCACATGTCCTTCCAGCCCCTATTCTCGCCCGACTCACCCTATCGTAAGTGCGAGCCGGAACTCCGAGAAAAGAAGAGAAAATCTCGTAAAATCTCGTAAAATTGCAAAAAGCGTAAAATCAAAGCTAAAAAGGGAATAAGACCCTAAAAGTACACTCACAGTGCTATCAAAGGCAAGGTGTACCGGGGCTCCCTAGCATCGGGGACAGTATCCTCATCCTCCTCGCACTCCACGGACCACGTAGACGATGCGCAGGAGGGATCGGCGGGTCAAGAGGCTCATCCTCCCCATATCCCCGAGTGACCGCCAGCCTTCACTAGCTTCGTGGCGTCCTCAGCGCCGCTCCACAAACACAGCGTAGGGGGTGTCCATGTCAAAGTACTCCTCTCGCAGCCTACGCTCGCTTCGATACCTCGCTATCTCATCCTCTCGGCTAATCCTCGGGCCGTAGCATCCGTGGCTGGAGGATCCCGAGGAGTAATGGCGTCCAATGGAGGGACATGGCCATGCCGCCTCGAGAAACGGTCCCCAAGTAAATGACATCACATGTCGCCCCAGCTGAGCCACCTCCTCTCGCCTAGTCGCCTCAATGGCCTCTCCCAAAGAAGATCTCCGGATACCGCCCCAAGGGTAGAAGTCCACTCCGTCATGCCCATCCTGTTGATGACCGGCCTCACCATTTTGTAGTCGAAGGTGATCCGGGTCTTCCCCGTGAATTTATCCTCGCATCTCCTCCAAATAACCATAGCAGGGAAGATGGTGACATCACTCGCCGGGTTCCAAGGGAAGAACCCGATCACCTCACAAAACCAGCCCGCATGTTCAAAACATCAAAAGGTCATTCTCTCTCTCATAAAAGTCTCAAGACAGAAAAGAGAAAAGAAAAAGAAAGGAGACTACCTCAAGGGCAAATGAGAAGGGCCCATGGAAGCAGCTTTGTTCCGACCGTACATGTCCAACGAGAAGTACAACTCCGCCAATCCGGCCTCTCCCCAAGAGACCGTCCCTATCCCATCCACATCCTCCAAAGAGTCGAGGAGGCAAGTCATAGCTAGCATCCCGCACTGGCGAAGATAGTGACTGATAGCATCAACCATATGAATGCTCTAGCCCAGCCGGGCAAGCCACATCATTAGCAAGAAAGTTCCCGCATGCAAGTCCGAATCGCCACCTCGACGTTCCGTGTCTCCATCCCCACCACTCGGGAATCAGCTCAAACCCGACCAAAGCCCGGAAAATCCTCACAGCAATATGGTCTCTCCAAGTCACGGGCCTCCCTGAACTCAGGCCGCAATTAGCCGTGAAATCGGGCAGTAGAGTCACCGCGCCTCTCCCTACTGTGTGAAAGCTATGGGTACTATCCCACTGTAACTCGAAAGAGCCTCGGACCAAGCCCTCGCTTCTTAGAGGTGATGTGAACACCCCGCCGATGGCCTCTACAAACGCATCCAGACACGGTAGCTCCTCACTCAAATTCTTGGGGTTCACCCCATTCTTCTCAAAATCCGCATCCTCTCGCCAAAGCTTAACCGCTATCTCCGATGGTCCTCTAGACTTGTTCTCCTGTAGACAAGCACAAAAAAAAAAGAAGTGTCAGTCCTTCATCATTTTCAAAAGCATGCATATATTCACAAAAATGCACATATTTTCAAAAGAAAAGCATTCACAAAAATTTTTCTAGCATTATTTGCATCAAAAAAGCGTCTTTCATCACTTGAAACGCGTCATGTCAAGTCCCATTGCTTCCCTAAAACACAAAATCACAATTTTCACAATTCTTTGCACATAAGCATTATTCTTTCAAAAATGGCATGCATGAATCATTTTCATCTTCCAAAATCATGTTTTCTCATTGAAAATCAGAATTTTGACCTAGTTCTAGCACAAGGCAAGAACTCCGTCTCATATTTTGAAAATTCTCATTCTTACTTCATTTTGCGAGAAAAAAGTGAGTCATTCTCATAATTTTCATCAAATAAATTGCACATTGCATATTCTTAGCCTCATAGGTTGTTCATGCATCTCTAAATCATTCAAAAATCAAGCAAAATCATCGGATTTGAGCAAAATGAGAATGCTTACCCCAACCGATCGCGGGTTCGTTGATTTATGCTCCCTTCTCCCCGGGTAGAGCTCCGATGGAGGCATAAGGAAGTCATACTTCCTCTCCGTCCGAACGAGCTCCTTTCTCCTCCTTCTCGCAGCCGCGGAGATGTTCCTTCTGCTTGCCTCTGCATGGGATTGCCCTCCGGATCCATTCCAATCGATAGAAGCAAAGGGAATTGAAGAATTTTTGAAGAAATTCTCTCCTTTCTCTCTCTCTTCCTCGGCAGCTTCTTGGGCGGCAATAATGCCCAATGCCCGTTCAAACTCGTTTTAAATAACTGAAAACAGTCTCTAGCCGTACGGCTCCTTTTTCTCCATCTCATGCCGGCGGCTTCATTCGCCCGAGCGTAAATTACAATCCCGCCCGGACCTTCCACTTGGGCATGCAATTTCCGTTATCTTTTAACCAAGATAACATCTTTTTCAGAAAATATCCCTTATCTCTTTAGCAATCAAGCTCTATTCCCAGCCGCTCCGTTAATTCCGTTATAACGGAATAACGCTAGGTGACAACCTCCGAATTGTCAAAACTCTAAACTGAGCTACCTCTATCCAGAATAGTGACGTATGCTAAGTTTCTATCAACTTAAGCTACCTCTATCCCGAATAGTGACGTATGCTAAGTTTCTATCAACTTAAGCTACCTCTATCCCGAATAGTGACGTATGCTTAAATCATATCAAGCTTAAGCTACCTCTCGATCCCGAATAGAGACGTATGCTTAAATGCTTCAAGCTCGGCAACCCATATCTCCTCGATTCGAAAGAAGAGATTGAGACGTATGCTTAAATCATTCAAGCTCTGGCAACCCATATCTCTGATTCGAAAGAGATTGAGACGTATGCTTAAATCACTCAAGTCATTGGCAACCCATATCTCTGATTCGAAAGAGATTGAGACGTATGCTCAAGTCATTCAAGTCATCAAGTAACCCATATCTCTCGATTCGAAAGAGATCGAGACGTACGCTTAAATCATTCTAGCTCGGCAACCCATATCTCCGATTCGAAAGAGATTGAGACGTATGCTCAAGTTCACCAAACTCTAGCTACCTCTATCCACTCCGATAGTGACGTCGCTCTAGTTTCCTCAGTGAACAAATCTCCATTAATTGTCAAAATCTCAAGAATCCTAGACATCGTTCCTAACTATCTAGTGATGCTTGAACTACGATCAAGGCTTGATTCCTCCGGGATACGTAGGTAGCCTTTTATAAAAGGTTCAGCCATTCGACCACTTTGGTCACCCTGTTTCTTTGTCACCCCTTAGTGATGAAGCAGCCCCTCATAGAAGTTCGTATATCCGACCACCTTGGTCACTCCTAGCATATCCCCAAAGAGGATCAATTGCTTGACCTCCTAGGTCATTTTCTCTTCTTTTTCCCCAAAGAAGAGACCAGCTTTCTTCTTCCTTCCCAAATGATCCTAATTCCGAACTACTACTCGGCTTGATTCCTCCGGATACGTAGGTAGCCTTCCAAAAGGTTCACCCACTCGACCACCTTGTCACCCAATCCGTCTCGGCATTCGCCGCATCGGGATCCTTTTCTATCGACAACCCCACTCGCCTTGCAAGTGACGTTGCCGAGGGGCTTCGTAAGTACCCAAATCCTGGCTCATGCCTTCCTGCTAAATTTCCCGCAATTTCGGTAAGTTTCCTGAATTCCCTGACCTTCCTAGTGTTCCGGAAATGTCCTCGGAGCAGCCCCAAATTAAAATTAAGGGCTGAAGGGAGCCTTCCTAATTAAGAAACACGTTTTTCTTAATTAGGAGAAGGTTCTAGAATAATGCCACCTTGCATGGTTCTAGAATGCCGAGTCACAATGGATAAGCCCGCACGGGCCGCATTAGCTCGCCGCTCCGCCGCACGGCTTCATTAGCCTTATCCGCATCGCCTATAAATAGAGCCCTCCTCTACCCATTTCAACACACACAATATATGAGAAAAATACACAATACACTCGAAATACGTGAAGAAACCGGCTTGAATTCAAGAAGAAGAAGAAGGAAGGCCAAGAAGCTACATCCCTCCTCCTCAAGACCAAAGATCGACCTCTCCTCCTAGCTCCGTCCCGAGAAGCAAAGGAAGTCATTGGTAACCTCGCACGCCCTATCCTTGCATCCTAATTGCTTTATAAATTGCTCATTGCATTGTCTTTATATTGCTTGGGACTTGTAGCTTAAAGATCACATCTTTATCATCCCCTTCCCCTTTTTGCATGCATTAAGACCTCATTTGTCATAAAAATGTAGTCTTTTTCATAAAGGTGCATCCTTTGCACCTAAAACCCCTATTTGTAAATAAAAAGTCATCTTTATGCATCCTTTGTACATAAAGATCAAATCTTTTTCAATAAAAATGCATCCTTTGCATCAAAACCCCTTTTTCAATGCATCATTTGCATAAAATCGTATCTTTATGCATCACTTGCATAAAGATCATGTCTTTCAATCAAAAGCATCACTTGCAAACATAAAAATGTCATCTTTTCATTAAAGAGTCATTTTTCATCATGCATTCCCTTTTCCCCAACCTTCGAACGGACCGGTGTACAAGATCCTATCTTTACATCGTTCCTTCCATTAAAAGGTTCATGATTTCTTTAGAAAGGGACAACCTTGAACCCTATATCTCCGATTATCGCTTAAGAAAGAGTATGAAGCCTCTATACGAGCTCGACCGTCTTAAAGCGTAGGATTGATGGGCTAAGGACATTCCTTCCTAAAGAACCTCATCTTTGACCATAAAGAGAGTCATTCTTCGATCACGCAAGTCCCGAGGGTCCCGAGGTTAAAATGCGATGATCACAAGTCATAAGATGAGGACGGGATCATAATCCCGAATACATAAAATCCAAGGAATCCCGAGCGACAACCAACAAATGGTTTGTACGTCCGGAAGATAACTTGGGACATTCCCCCCCTTATTTTCAAACACATGCACACAAGAAAGCACGCAAGCAAGCACGACACCGAAATCTTGGGAGACTTGCTCCGCAAGGCACTTTGTGTGAACGCCAAACGTTCTTCCCAAGGGGTAACTTAACCTCCGAACCCAAGTAAAACCTTTTTTTCAAAGTTTTGAGGTAATCAAAATGGCGTGGCGACTCCGTTTTTCAAATAACTCGGATGTCTTCAAACTCGCGTGAATCCACCAACAAAATTTGGGCACCACATTCATGCATGTCACCGTACTTAGGATTTTTTTTCTTTTTCTTTTTGTTGTAGTAGCATTTATAGGTACTTTGTAATTTCCTTTCGAATATCAATGAAAAAGCTCCTTTTAGTTTTCAATTCATGCTTGTGTTGCTTTAATGAATTGTTTAGGATGCTTGCTCATAAAGCTATGTACAAATGCAAGACTCGCTTTCTGAGGCTCAGGCAAGTCATTCAGGCCGCAGCTGAGGTTCCTTGGCCTTGGACTATGCCTCGAGTTGTTAGGTTGGAGGAGGGTTCCTCGATCTCGGCTCTCACTCTCAAGTCATTAGGCCGAGGTGGGGTTTCTGGCCGGTCTGACTGTTGGGTCAGTTTTCTTCTTTTCGTCCCTCTTATGCCGAGGAAGATGGCTCGTGCACATGTTTAAGACGTGAGGTGCCCGTTAGTCGTAGTGACAAGGTGTTTCCTTTGTCCTGAAGTGAGGCAAGTCAATAGGCCAAGGAAAAGTCCTCGCTTTGAGTGTTTAAACCTTGTAGTCCTTGGAGCCGAGGCGGACTCGTTAAGATGTAAGGAAGCCAGCAGGCCTTGAGGAAGCGGATCCTCAATCTTGGCCGTTGTCCAGGAGCCTATAGCTCATTGAGTCGAGGCGACCTCGTCAAGATGTGTAAGGCATGTGTTTTGAAGAGTCGGGGACGAGATCCTCGCCTTCCAGTGCCGTGTCAGGTAGTTGATAGTGTCCTCGCATGTCAAAGAAGTTACTTTCATAAACCGGAACTTGATTACATCGAACTTTAATCCTATCCATACTAAGAAGTAAAAGACTCGAAAACTCTGGAAACTAATCTATTACAAAATGAAATAACATAACATAAACTAATGATAATATTTTCGAAGATTGTCGGAATGCCATGGATGCTTGAGCTCCTCCCCCCCTCCTTAGTCTTCAATCCTCGTAGGTCCCCTCTCGAATGACTTGAGTGTAATGACATAGGGACCTTCCCAATTTGGGGAGAGTTTGTTTTGTTCTTCCTTACGACTCGACTTGCCTCAATTTTTCTGAAGTACCCACCGCCTACTTGGAATAATCTTCTGATGACTCTCTTGTCATGATATGCCTTGGTCCTTTGTTTGTAGTTTACCATCTGCATCCGCGCAGCCTAGTCATTTTTCATCTATCAGGTCCATAGGTCTTAGGAGCCTATTAACCTTGTTGACTTGCTCCCATCATAATGGGAGTTTCTCACAGTAGGGATGGCCATTTCAAACTTCGGTGCTCATAGCCTCGTAACCGAAGGTTAGTGCCAACGGGGTTTCCGTTGGCCACACTCCCTAAAGGGTGGCGTGCAAATGTAGCCCATACTAGTGCTAGGGGAAGTTCGTCCTGCACCATCTACCTCGCGTCCTTTCAAGGTTCTTAGTGAGGGCTGTTAGGACCAATTTGTTGGCAGCCTCGCTTACCACCATTGTATTGGGGTCTCGCTAACCGATGATTTTGCGTGGCTGGACTTTCCGACTCTTCCCACCCCGCCAGAAATGCCGTAGAAAATTGGAGTCCATGATCAGAAAAAATTGTGTGGGGAGGCCAAATCGATACCAGATGTAGTCGTGACAAAATTGATTGCGTTCTCTTCCGTTATCTGTGGCTAATGCCTTTGCCGCTAATCCACTTGGAGAAGTAATCAACAACTACTATCACGTACTCTTCGCAAATTACCACGCGAGCAGGAAGGGAAGCGGTCCGATGATGTCGATCCCCCACATATCAAATGGCCTTCAGAGGGTATTACAAGGCTGCCCATTCAACTGCCGTAGTCTAGA